>SBJP01000567.1:0-13232 GCA_014805705.1 Cucumispora dikerogammari
TTTTCTTAATTAATTTTAGTAAATGAAAAAATTTAAATAAAGAGACTGGCGTGGCAATGCGGTCAATGTTTTTTTGTTTTTTTTAATATAGTGTTTTTTCAATTTTATTATTGACCATTTTCCCACGGGCGATTGCCGTACATTACGGTCAATAGTTATCTTAATAAAGTATTATATTTGAAATACCAAAAGACCATTAACCGTGTTGTCACGAATCAACTTTAAACATTATTAACTAAAAAACTTATTTAATTAAGAAAAGCTTTGACCGTATTGTCATGACAATATTCCCACGATTAATTAAATTAATAAATGATCAAAATCGCTTAAAAATTTAGTTGCAAAAGTTCAATTTTTGAGATGTTGTTCGAATTATCATAAGGTGTGTTTATATTAAATGAAAATAGAAAAGATGTTTTTTAAAATAGTGAGTTTTTTAATAAGAGTTTTGTGTTTTGATAAGGGTGTCGTATTTGATTCATCGCGTTTTCTTACTGTAACAAATGACGTATACACCTCGACAATCCATCAAACCTCTCTTCAATAAAGCAACTCTTCAGCGCTCTCCTGCGTTTTTGGAAATTTCCGTCGAATTATTTGGCCAAAAGAACACAGTCACCGACTGTCGCTTTTTCAGACGAGACCTTTCTATTGTATTTGTTTCTGTACCTATAGATATATTTAAGATATTGGTCTCATAATTTTAATTATCGAAATGCGAACTGAGATCTCTCTAATTTCTGGAAAGTCGGTCATATTCTCTAAATAAAACAAGCAGAGAGACTTTCGTCGCCTTGTGTTTGCATGTGTTATATTGATACAATATTTTATGTAACATATCTATGTACCTGGTGTTTCCTTCGCTTATCGGTTTTCTGATTTTTGACTTAATAGTTCTATTGAAGCGTTCGATCTGACCTTGCGTCTGTGGTCTTTAAGGTCTCCCTAAGCGACTTCAATGTTTAGCTTTTCAAGAAACGTCTTAATTCTGTTATTAGTGAACCCACCTTGATTATCTGAATGAAATATTTCTCACGGCTCAACGTATAGAAGAAAACGAGTAAAATATTTAACACAGACGCTGAATCCCGTCTTAATCTAAAAAAACGCAATTTTTGAAAACAAATCTATTAATGTAAATAAATCTCAGCCGTTGTCGCTTGAACCAGCGTATTCGGAGAGATCGATAGTATCAACTATTAGACGCTCTCTTATGAAAGAAGATATAATTGGTAAAAAAGGGTAGTTGACTGAGCTACGATCTCTCGTTGACAGACAATACAGCTACTCATGAAAGACTTAATTACACTAAAGCTTATTTCCGCGTATATATTCTAGACACCTGTTCATTTAAATTATTAATGCCTATATGCTTTATTTCATGCGCTTTTAATAGTATCCGTTCAATTTGTTGCGTTTCAAAGTTTCACAGATATCGTTTTCTGACTCCTTCTCCGAATCGAACAACAATTCCTCCTCTACTTTAAAATTTTTTGCTTTTAATTTTATACTTCGTTTTTCTTTAGAAAAGCAGCCTTTGAGATAATGATTCGTCAATAAGAAACTTATTACGTTTTGTTTTTTTAGCTCAGAAACATTTTTTATTCTTTTCGCATGAGTAATATTTTATAGAATAGAAAAAACACATAAGTTTACGAGCTAAAAACTTTAAGAGAATTCTTCGTTTTTTAATTTAATTGATAGTGGAAATAATGTCAAGGCAATACGGTCAATGTTTTTCTTAAATTAATTTTAGTAAATGAGCAAATTTAAATAAAAAGAATGACTATCAATACGGCCAATAGTCTTTTGGTATTTTAAATACAATTCTTTATTAAGATAACTATTGACCGTATTTCCACGGCGATCGCCCGTAAGAATACGATCAATAATAAAATTATAAAATATTTTATTAAAAAACCCAGAAAAAACATTTACCGTATTGCGACGTTAGTCTCTTTAGTCATTTTCAATCAAAAAAATATTTAATTAAGAAAACCATTGTCCGTATTGTCACGGCGACCTTATCGTCACATCACATTGTGTAGAAAGGCAGTTGGTGCGATTGTATAATTGAATAAATAGCTCGTTTATCTTGATTATATCTCGTGTAAAATATATACAGGGTATTTGTTTAATAATGTAATCAGCTTGTTTGTTTTTGCTTCACTAACATTTTAAGTATCTCTTAAGTCTCTTTGTTCTGTGTTTAAATTTCAAAATCTTTATATTTTAACAAAAACACTTAGTATAAATATAATCGAGCTAACTTTGTTTATAACATGCTGGGAACTTCTATGCTGTCTTAACTAAGCAATAGAGTTATTGACCTAAATTGAACTTTGATTTTCGTTTATTACTTTTTTCTACTTTTTATATCTTATACTCGTTACTATTATGTTCAATATAAAGTTAAGCGATTATATAATTTAGCTCCAAAGTTCAAAGCGAAATCTTAAATTTCTAAAACAAGTTATAAACGCGTTTTTAATATGAAAAAAATGTAATCTTTAGTTAAAAACGATTTGTTAAGGCGCTGTATAAGATATTTTTGCTTGATAAAGTTTTTTATAACTTGACGAGAGATGGGACACTTTGTTATATGTTTTTATAACTGAATGGCTGCTTTCAGTGAATTTGAAAAATTATTTTTTTCGAAAGAATCTATTCTAATTTAAAATATTAAACGTGTTAATAATCTAAATTACTATAAAAAAGACATTTCGTAAAACAAATATTAAGAGAAAGTGTCGAATACTTTTGTAGCAATATTTTGAAAAAAAAACTTAAACAATTTTTATAAAAAATTTTAATATAATACAACATTCATTAAAAACGTGATTTTTGCTAAAAAAAATTCACTTATATTTAATTTACGTTTGACTAGAAAATGTGTGCTCGGTTTTTGATGTTAAAACTCACTATAATAACAAAGAACTTTAAATATTCAATACGTAGAACAAAAAGACAATCACCCATCGCCCGGGTAAATAAACATTACTATATCATCTTGTAAACCTGTCACATAAATTTAACATTTTAAAACAAGGTTTTTTAATCAAAAAGTTTTTTTGACTTTTCTCTTGTTAATTACTCTCAGAAAAAAGTGCAAGTGCTTTTTTTTTGATTCTTCTATTGCTCGATGTTATTTATCTATGAAATTGTTTGCGCTTTAATTAACGAGTACACAATACTTTCCTTGTCATAAATTCACTGTTTTTTGATAAAAACTAGCATGTTTCAAAATCTATCGTCTAAACATATTCTGATTTACGTTTAATTGATGTTATCTACCTGTAAAATAAACGTCTATATTATTAGTAAAAAATAAAGTTTAGTAAATATTGTTCGAATATTGATTTAATCTGGCTGAACATATAGATCTTCTACAGATATATTTATAAAACATGACGAACAACAAAACACTTCACTATACTCATATGAAATAAATATTCCTCTTTAGCCTAGGCCTGACGATGCTTTTGATCACAAGAAAACAAAACAAAATTAAAGCTCACACGTGTTAATGTTTTCAGCTTAAAAAAATTTATCCACGAGCAACAACGCTTTCTAATAACTAAATTGACATGTTATTTTTAAAAAGTTTCATAGACAAACAAGGATAATTATGACTTGAAAAAGAGAGTTTTGTTTTTATATTATAAATATAGAATCGTGTTTATTGCATCCGTTATATCTTTGTTATTTTCATCTATATGTCTTTGACTTGACACTAATCTTTCAAGTAAAAAAGTTTAATACAAATATGTTGCTCTTTTTTCGATAAAAAACTAGGTTTTTTCTACATCTCCTGTTACTGTGCTTATTCGTCACGTATAATACAATGTTATTCAGAAACCAGTAGCTTTGTATTCAAAAAAATATTTTTTTCTTCAAGTTCTAACACTCTTCATTAAAACAACGACAGGCCTGTTATTATTTAAATTATATATCTCAAGTTTTTAAAAAACTAAGAATCTGTGAAATATAATTTTTTTAATTAAATATTATGGGAGTTTTGTCTTTATAATATTAAAATGCTATTTTCGCGATAATTTAATGTTAGCTTTATGATAAATGTACTGTTTTCATAATGAAAAAATGTAGTTTTATAATAAAAAAAAACCAATTTCGGAATAAAAGAGACTCATTTTTTTAAATAACACTATACAAACAATTGTCTCTTTTAAAAAAAAAACACACAAAACAGAAGTTTATCAAAAAAAAACAAAGTGATACGTTTAATTAAAAAACGAAAACTTTACGATTATCTTTTTTAGTTTTTCTAATTGATAAAAATTTTTTTTTAATTACTTGATCACATTTTTTAGCTACAGAATAGCCCCTGTTGTTCTTAATCGCCGATATTTTTTAAAATAAAAATTTCTTTTTTTTCAAAACCAAAAAGTAAATAGTCTGTTTTACTATAAAATAACATATGGATTTTCGAAAAACAATAAATTTTTTCGTTTTAAAACTTTTATTTTTTTTTTCAAAAACAGTAGTGAAAAATATTTGATTGTTTATTATGTTTGTTATTATATGTGATCTACTTACTATGTTATTGGATAAAAGATAAATTTTTTTTGTCTTCTGTTCGGTATTTTATCGTCTATACTATATCCCTAATACTAACAACTAGCTCGTCTTTAATCTTTTCAGTTTCTGTTCAATGAGATATTGTTATATATTTCAAAAAATCATAAATTCTAGTGTTTTGTTGGTTTTTATCGTCTATATTGTTTGAACGGCGATGGTTGTGTTGGGATATGTTTTTTAAAAGATCTTATACAATACAATTTCTTTAAGAAAGATCATATTTGAAATAAACGTAATATTTTATTAAACTGAATATTTTAGAAGATAATATATTTATAGAAAACTCTTTTTAATTTGTTCATATTCACAATGAATCGCAAACCTTAAACCTTAAACCAAGCGATAACATCAACAACATTACTAAACACAACACTTACGAATATTTTTAAAATAATTTATGTAGAAGAAAAATAAAAAACGAAAAAACAATGTAAAAACCGGATTAGAAAAAAACTTCTTACTTCTGTTTTATAAACATAAGAAAAACAAAGCATTAAAAGCTTTTTGGCCATATATTTTATTTGTATGTCAGTAACTACTCGATAAATTTTTTAAGTTGCAAACTTTTCAAAGTGTTTTCTCTTTCTCCTATATAGATGATTTGATCTTGAAAAGAGTTTCACACACACAAATTTTATATATTTGTTTTTGAAATTTACAAAACACATCTTAACACAAAGAATGCACAAAAAATAAACGGATTGTATAGATATAAACGTGTCGTGTTTCATACTTTCGACAAAGATGTAAATAATCTTCGTTGCTCGTATATATTATCACTTAAAAAAATAAATTAGATAAGATATTTTAATTGTTTACGTGAAACTCTAGTATCTGAGAAAACACCATATTAAAATTAATCGTTTACGATATATAAGTGAATATTTCGTGATTAGAGAAAAAATAAGAAAATATTTTTTAGAAAAATATATTGTGAACACAATTTAATCGGATTGAAAGAATTTACAATTAGACAATGAAGAAAAAAAACTCTTCAAATACAAAGTTAACAAAAACATTATCAACCACATCTTCTTTCAACATTCTCTGCTTATAAAAAACATGTAAAAACAAAGTATTTATAATCATTTTCTTCTCCAAGAACTTCACAATCTCATTATTTACATTTATAAAATGTCTTATTAACTCAAACAGTTTACAAACTAATGAGTATTTCGAAATAATAATTGAACAGGGTCTGCTCTTTTCGATATAATGGAGCCTGCCGACTTTATACATCTCTTTCAGTAAAACACTATAGTGTTTCGATTCTATGAAAGCATTAATAATCAAAAACTTTAAAATATGAAAAGCCCCCAATTCAACCGAGTAAATATTCATATGAAAAAAACAAATAAATTAAGTTATTAAAATCTTCAATAAAAAAATTAGCAATTTTATGATTAAAACACATTTCCATTTTCACTAATAAAAGCATATGAAATGATAAATTAAAAAGATTAAATAGAGTTTTACTTTTTAAGTTAATGAGTTTTTGATTTATTATTTCTAAAATTGTCAGCTCATCTTCTTCTGGGATTTCATAAAGATTTAATAACTCTTTTCGGTTTATTTCTAGCAAAGTTTCATTTTCCAAAACATCGTAAACTACACAAACAAACTTGCTTTAGTCTTTTATTAAAGTTAGAATGTCTAACATTATGTTTTTGATTAGAGATTTTGTTTCAAGTAGAAAAAGCTCAAACACCAGATTACCAGAAGATGTCTGTTTTATAAATTCTTTAAAAAAAAACTGTGATTTTTGAGTAGAAAAGAACGTCCTTTACGAACCTTAGAATGTAAACAATATTTTTAAAGAAGTCAGGTCTTTCAACTAAAAATTTAATAACTTTTGCGTCAAGGAATCTCTAAAGAAACGTTGAAATAAATAGTTCTTTTAACGTAAATCAGCACCTCAGTGTGTTAAAGTTGCTTTTAGGAATAACTGAAGCGGAGGGTAGTAAAAATGTGTTATTAAGACTGTCTAACAGTGCTTGTGCGTAAAATAACGTCTATTTCCTAATGCATTTGGCTAGAAACTCATTGTTTTCATTATTCAAAGCCACTAACAATTTTGTATATTTTTTCTTATGATTTCATCAAGCTTCGACTAATGTATTAAAAACAAAGGATATAGTTTATTCGCGTCTGTCGCAAAATATTATATAATTCTTTTAAAACTGCTTTTATAAAATTCTATAGCAGCATTGGCCCATCTTTCAATAGATCAATAAAGCCTCGTGAGCTTCAATATATTTATCCTAGTCATATTTTCAGTTTCTTCTAAAATGATGAAGTGTTCTCTTAAAAAGACTTTCAAATTTACACCCATAAGTCTTTTACGAAAGCTGGCGCACATGTGAACATTTTATTTTTATAAATTTCATTGTTAGCTTTTAATGCTTTTTTTATTGTCTCTTTTTCATTAAAAAATAGTACATTTACATTTAGAAGTTAAAAAAACAAAGCACGTTTTTCAAGAGAAAATAACATTTGCTATTAAGGTTTTAGAATAGCGACCTCCTGTTATTCTACACAATATTCGAACAATAAAATAAACAAAGAAATAGTCATTGAGCTGAAAAACGATACAAAAATTAAAGGATTTTACTTGGCTTGGACATTTTTCTAAATTTGAAACTCTCTGTTAGAAGTTATAAGAGACCCGAAGAATTAAGAAATATTGACACTGTTTTTGTGAGAGGATCACATATAAAATTTATTCATTTGACAATGACTGACGAATTCGCTGATAAAGTAACAAAAGGCGCACGATACTGGTCTGTTTTAATATACAAGCTTGATGAAAAATAAAGAGAGTTTTTTAAAAAAGAAAAAAAAGAGTGAGAGATCAATTTTATTTTACAGGACCAGTTTGATTACTTGGTTTCGACATATTAGTTTTTTTACATTAAACATTCGTTTTATTAACTAGATTTTTTTTCTGTTTTCTGTTTCTCTGTTTTAAGAAACAAGTCTTTTTCTGAGAATTGATTTTTATTTTTTTAAATGAATTGGCGGATCCGCCTCTTTTTTCTTTTTGGTGACGACGTTGTGAGGTTGACTCAGAAAGACTTTCACAGTGAGTTTGAAAAACTTGTTGAGAGGCTGATTCTATGGGATTTTGAATGTCTTGTTTTTCAGCAAGAAGTTGAGCAGATTGTTTAGAAAATGCCATGAGAACGGGATGTACATTTGCTTCGGCTTTCTGCGACGAAGAATGGATCGAATGTTGATGTGTTTTTTTTACGGATAGTTTATTTTCATCAGTTTGACTAACTAGAAGTAATTGAGAAGACGACTTCATTTCTAATTTTTCTTTCTTCGTAGTTAGTATGTTGGTTTTGTTTTTTTTAGTATCTTCTTTTTTTATCACAATGTCTTTCATCTTAACTCTTTTTTTTATAGGCTCAGTGTTTATATGTTTATTTACAGACCTACCACTGGTTTTTTCGACAGTGTCGACCTTTCCATCGCTTTGAGTAGATTTAGTTATACCCCTTTTCGCCTTTTTATTAACAATAGTTGAATCGCTTTGGTCTATTTTATTTTTAATGGAATCCGACAGATTTTTTTTCGTTTTATTGTTGATATTATTATCACTCGTCTTTAAAGTTAAAAGTGTAACGTTCCTTTTAGTTTGATTAGAAAAGGTCTCTTTTGTTTTTCTATTTGTTTGTTTTATTGGTAAAATATACTGATTTTCTTCTTTTAATTGTTTACTTATACTATAATCACGTTTTTTTGCTTTTTCTTGTTTTTGTTGAATTTTTTCATTTTTGCTAATAATATTATATGAAAGTTCTTTCATCCCAGTAAACTGTGTTTTCGTATTTTTATCGCTCGGTTTAGAAAAATTAACATTTTTTATTGATTCATTATTTTTGTAAGAATAAGACACCTGATTTTTTTCGTTATCCATTAGATTTTTACAAATACCTGTTTTGATTTCTTTTTGTTCTGTATATTGCTCGTTTGATAGACACGTATCATTAACAGTAGCTTTTTCGTTTGCTTTTTTATCGCTGTCCGATTGATGACGCTGAGTTTTACTTGTTTCTTGGAGTGTTGCTTTTTCAGAGTCTTCCTGCTTATGTTGTTCTTGTTCATTCAGTTCTTTTTTCTGTTCTGTTTCTTGATCAGTTTCAGCTTGTTTAAGTAAGGCAGCCTGTTTAGCCTCTGCCTCTTGTTTACTTTTCATCCTCCACAAGCGTTCTATAAGCGTTAGTGGTTTTTTAACTTTAGTGTGGACTTTCTTGACATCGGGTAGTGTTTGAATGGACCAGTCTGTGATTCCTGTATTCTCTAATTTTTTAGTTGGGCTGGCCTCAGTATCGTTATTAATTCTGCTTAGTATATCCTTAAATATATCAACTTTAGTGTCATCATGAACGGAAACGATAGAAGTTGAAGTAACTGAAGAAATTTTTGGTGGCTCAATAGTGGTTTTTGATATATTATTTACGATATTGTCAGAAACATTTTTTATAAACTCAAATGAGGTGTTGAGTTTTATTTTTTTAACACCCCTTTTTTGAGAATCGACAGGAGTCTCACCCAAAAGCGATGATTGTTTGCTAAATTTTACTTTCTTTACACCTGATGATTGAAGAGAAGCGGGCTTAATATTACTTGTTAAGGAACTATCGATGTTTTGTTTAACAGATTTTATATTGGATTCAACAATAGGGTTCCAATGAGTTCTCAAGAAATTCTCCGGTAACAGCAAATCTACCCTAGGGTCGTGCATATTAATTATTTCTGAAATCTTTTTTCCTTTTATTTCCCGGAGTCGAATATCTTTTCGTTTCATCAGAGTTAACAAAGAAACTTTATTATATGTAATATCAGCAACATTAACTATAGTGACATTAGAACCATCGGCTTTTACTTTGGAGCAATTCTTAATATTAAATAATTCGTCAACTGTTAATCTCATTGTTAGATTAACAAAACTGTAATTAAGTTTTTCATAAATATAATATAAGAGACTTTTCCCGCTTGTTATTGAATATTTTGATTCTATTTCTTTAATTAATACTTCTTCAGATTTGGAATTCTGTAAAACAAAACCTGTTATATTGATTTCATCTAAAAATTTATTTCGCTGCCTGGCTCCCGTAACAATATCGATTACACAGTTGGTTAGAACAAAGTTTGGTAGAATGTTTTGCATGGGATGTTTTCTTTTTTCGGTCTATTTAAACAAATGAAGCTATATTACTGATAATGCATTGTTTAATTAAATTTTAATTAAAAAACCTTATAGTGCATAATTAATTAAAAAAATATTTTTTCTCTCGTGACACAATAATTAAATAACGACAGTTTTCAAGCAAAAACACCCTATTAAAATTACCCTGTTCAGTTTTATATTAGAGCTAAGTCATATTAAAAAACACCAATTTGTTCTTAATTAAATCAATGCTTGTAAAACAGAAAGTATATTAATTTTTAATAATATGATTTTTTTATAAAAAAAATGACTAAATAAATTAACTGTCTTTGTAAATTAAAGAGACAAATATAACAATAGCAATACTTTTACTTGATATTTTATATAAGCTTGAGATTATATGTGTAACTATTTTTTTTCTATTTTTGTTTTAGTTATAATGGGGCGCTTTTATCACAAAAACACACTCGCCTGTTAGTATATGCAAATAGAAAGAGTGTTGCTTCAGTGATTAAAGTCCTAATGTTTTTTCAACGAACAAAAAACAAATTTTTTCTATCGCAAAGTATAAGACCCGTGAAAATTACAATCTAAATAAAAAATACTATGAGCGTTAATAAATGTGCATCAGACAAATAAAAAAAAGTTAATATCACCGACAATACTTACAAATAGGAGAAAGACGATGATAAAGGTATACAAACGACTACTAGCAGATTCAATTTCGATCTTGATGACGATTTAATTAAAAGTGACTTAGGGTCGTATCAAAACACCGACAGATTTTCTGAATGTAAAAAAAATATATCCCATACTAACTTATTCACTGATATATGTCGGCAGAGAAATAATGTAATAGAACATCTTAAAGAAGATACGGGAAGACAAGAAGAGTTTACAGTAGAAAAAAAAAGTGTGTTTTGTTCCAATAGAAAAACCTTATTCAATATATAAAATTTTATAGTCCTCAGTAATTTATTCGATTTTTATCATAATTTTATTAGAAAACTGTTGTTTTTTATTCTATGCTCGTTTTTTAACATTAACCATTGTTGATTTTAATAGAAAAAAGTGAGCACTTGGTAAATAACCACAATCGGGCAATAGAGATATATAGAGATATATTAAAAATTGAGAGAAGAAGACAGTTAATTAAGATACTTAATTTGCAGTAGAAAAGTGACGTTTATTATTTAGTGTTCTTTAATCAAAAATATTGTGTTTCAATTAAAATTTTTATCGTGAAATTTTTTTTTTAATTAACAAATAGACATAAAGACAAATACTATTTGATATAAAGCTGTTATTAAAAAAAATATCGATTATACATAAATAAAATTGTGAATCTAATTTAATTATAACGAAAGTTTACAAACAAAACACAGAGAAAAAACCAATTAGTTTCAATCCCATCCGAAAAGTGAAACTGTGCGAAAATGATAATAGGTTTGTTCTCCAATATAAAGTTGGTGTTGTGTTTTTCTTTCGAAACTCAAAACGTGTTTTTATTGCAAATATACTTGATATTTGATATTTGGGCATTACACTCGAATACAGAAAAACTGTTTTTTTAATAATAAGAGTAAAAGGAAGCATATTGTGTATGTGAAAATTCGATATTAGAAACCACTATACACACACTGCTTATCTAAAACCGTTTGACATGTATCAGAAAATGAACATTTCTTTATACCGATATACTCATGTCTTTAACCGTGGCCATCTTTTTCTTTCAGTGACTTGAATCTATCAAAAAAATCGAAAAAAACACATATTTAAAACAAAAAAAACATGTTCAGAGACATTATCGACAAAAACAATAAATTAATATAAACCAAGTGTATAACGAAGTTCAGACTAATCAGAGAATTAATAGATATAACTAATCTAAAATATCTTTATGATTCCCAACAATTAAAAAACCGATATTTGTGTGTAGCGTGAAAATAAGAGTTGCGTGAAAATACGAAGTAAACTTTTCTATAGAAAATATATTTTTCAACAAAAAATACTTAAGAAGGCTGGCGTGAAAAAACGAAGCAAGTTGTTTATATATAAAAAACATAGAATTGATTAAGCTAATACAGTAAAGTCTCTCTAATTCGCAAAAAATGGGAAACATAAATTCTTCTGCGAATTAGAGAGTTTTGCGAATTAGAGAGTTTTTAGAAAATTAAGATTTAGAGAGTAATTCGTTAAAAAAGTAAATAAATAAGTAAGAAAAATAAAAGTGCTGCCTAGAGTATAATAAATAAAATAAAACAATTTCACTGGTTATTTTGTTCTAATATTTTTTTGATAAGATATCTTAAGATCTCTTTGGAACGCAATTCTTTCTCTTTCTTATTTTTTCGGTATTTTATTAAACTTTTTAAAAATTCGTAGTCCTCAAGTTCCATATCTTTTTTTCGTCTAATTGCTCATTCAGTTAAATTTAGTAACTCAGAATTGTTATATTTGTACGTTTCTTGCGCTTATGTGGCTTTTGTTGGCTGAGTTTCGTCTGTAGTTATGTAAGGTTTTTCGTTCTTTACACAAGTTATCTTTTTGTGTGGTTCTGTAGTTAAAGAGAGCATTTATTCTTGGTCTAAATCGCTTAACAATGTATTATTCTCGGTATAGTTTATATCATGGAATGATGTTTCTTCTAGATAATCATTAATGCCTATTTTCATACAATATCCTTGGATTAGATTATCTTTGATTGCTACTTCAAGTGGAGCGTTCGTGACTGCCTCCAACATTTTTTTTAAACAGCTGTTAATTGTTTGAATCTTTACTTTTTTCCAAGCGAAGTCTGTAAAAATTAGCACATTCACCATATCAAGCTTCCTTTAGGCTTCATAATAAGCGACCCCCGCTTCTACTTGTTGCAGTATAAACTCCAGTTTGTATTTTAAAAACATAGTTTTAAAGTTTTGAATAATATCCAAATCAAACAGTTAAATTATACCCGTCACATTTTTTGGAAAAAATAAAATTTCTATTATTTTGAAGTTTTTTGTAATAGTGTGAGCAGGGCAATTGTCAATTAGTAACAAACTTTTTTTATTTTTATTTAACAAATCATCAAACTTCAAAAGCCAATTATTGAATAAATAAGTGGACATCCAAGCTTTTTTAGAAGCGGAATATTTGATTGTATTAGAGATTTTAAATGTCCTAAAACTTTTTGGTTTCACCGATTTTCCTATCATAAATGGTGCTCGCTTATCGGTTTCTGTAAAATTTGAACATAGCATTATAGAAACTCTGTTCTTAAAGTTTTTATAGCTGGGTGATGGTTTTTTACACAGTGTCTTGGATGAAATGAGTTTGTAAAAAAGACCTGTTCCGTCGAGATTATAGACAATTTCTTCAGTATATTCTACTATTTTTTGGTTTTAAATTGTCATAAAGGAACTTAAATCTACTTTATCATCTCTTTTCATTCTTCATGCAACTTTCTTAGTCGAAT
>SBJP01000568.1:0-13209 GCA_014805705.1 Cucumispora dikerogammari
TTATTAATAATTTCAAAACATGGGTGTTTTACAATAAATTCTTTGAGAGCTTTGGATTTGTTAATATCTTTCATGGGAATATTTTGCCGAATTTTTATTCGGCAAAATTTTATTTCTTAAGAAAATTAACAATTTTTTTTTAGTACTTGCCGAATTTTTATATCGGCCTTAATTATTGGTCATGATTAAAACGTCGGCGTATTGAAGAGTTGACAAATATAATATGTTGTTGTCTTGCAAAATAGAGTTTTTAATAAAAAAAGTAAAGAATTATAGAAATTGAGAAAAAATAAAAGCTTTGCTGTATTAAAAAAAAATTTGTTTTTTGTTTGAACGATTTTTCATGTTTTTTAAATTTTTAATTAAAACAAAAAAAATTCTATTCGTTTATATTTAAAGATAAATAAAAAATGTTTTTAAATATATTTATTGTTTTGTTTTTGTTGAAAATAGAACAGTTTTATGTGTTTAATAATATTTTTGAAAAGTTTTTCTAATGTTTTTGTCATAAATAAACTCGAAAGAATATAAAGTTAGTGTGACCCTAAGTGTTTCACACCTTCTTTAACGGCTCTTTTTTGTCTTCAAATACATATTTTATATCTTGTTTATGTTTGCTTTAAGTTCGATCTACAAAAAACTCTCAGTAATTTACTGTAAGATGGTTCTAACTATGTTAGGGCGATTGGACTGTAAGCTGCTAGCAATTAGTACGATCTTTGTGATAGAGTATATATTGTCAAATTATAAGCATCAATAAAGCTACGAAGCTGTTTTTAACTTGAACCAAAAATTTTTTTGTGAAGTACAATTTATACTACCAAATACCCAAATCAAATTTTTGAATAAGTCCAACATTATCTTTTTTCTAATCGTTTTCGTCTCGTCTATTTGAATAACTCGCTTAAACCATCACAGTTTTTTCAGGCTTAACAATTTGTTTATACAATTTTCTTCTAAATAGATTTTTTAGTCAAGCAATGTTTGTTTGACGTTATTTTGTTTGCGTTTAAATTAAAACTGGAAAAAAATTTTAAAAACTAAAAATAAATTAACTTTACTATTTTGTTTTTAGACACATAAAAAAAACAATTTTTTTTAAAACAATTTTTTTACTTCGAGAGTGAGCACGTTCCCATCGCACCTTATATATGGTTACTAGTATTTTTTGGATTTTTTTACTCTTCTCCACAAGTAGGGAACAGTTCAAAATCTAAAATTAAATTGATTTTTGTCGTAAAATAATTTCATGATCGTTGTCTTCGCTACTCTTATTATTTTAATGTTATTCATTTTTCTAAAAGTTAAGCAAAAATGCACGGTTCAATTATTGTCATTTTTTGTAATCAAAAAACATAACACTAAATACTAAAGTTTTATATAAAATGAGATGAATACTTTCGCGCGCGAGCGCGCGATTCGTGTCATATGAGCGACCGTTTTAAAATTATCAACTTTGATTGTTGAAAAGATTTTCATATTTTTTTGAAAGAAAGTTTTGTTGTTTAACAGAGGTTTAATTTATTTTAAAGTTCATTTTTTTTTAGAGGCTTTTTGTTTGTGATTTTTTTTGTTCGACGTTTTTTTAATTTTGCTAGTTTTTTGTGTTTGATTTTTTTTCGATAATCACGACTGAATTTTCTTATGTTGTTAACTGTATTAACCCTTAAGGTTGAAAATGTGCTGTTTAAGACCATTTCGTAAACACGAATGGTCTTAAACCGCACATTTCGTAAACACGAATGGTCTTAAACCGCACATTACGTAAACACGAATGGTATTAAACCGCACATTTCGTAAACACGAATATACGTCAACTTCCCCTCAAACACAACTAAACACATCATCTCAAAAAACACGAACATTGAAATCCAAACACAGAGAACTGATACTGAAAACCCCACTGAAATTGTCGAACCTGAAAAATCGAACCTGAAAAATCGAACCTGAAAAATCGAACCTGAAAATCCGAACCTGAAAATCCGAACTTATTAACGGAATCTGAAAATCCGAATTTGGGGAACTTGATCTGAAAAATTGAACCTGAAAAAACGCACATGAAAAAATCGAACCTGAAAAACTGAACCTGAAAAACTGAACCTGAAAAACTGAACCTGAAAAATTGAACCTGAAAACTGAACCTGAAAAACTGAACTTGAAAAACTGAACCTGAAAAACTGAACCTGAAAAACTGAACCTGAAAACTGAACCTGAAAAACTGAACTTGAAAAACCGAACCTGAAAAACCGACCATGAAAAACAGACCCTGAAAAACCGAAGCTGAAAAATCGAATTTTTAAAAACAACCCTGAAAAATCGAAACTTAAAAACCAAACCTGAAAAACTAAACCTGAAAAACCGAACCTTAAAAACCAAACTTTAAAAACCGAACCTTAAAAACCAAACTTTAAAAACCGAACTTGAAAAATCTAAACTTAAAAACCAAACTTGAAAAACCAAACCTGAAAAACCAAAACTGGAATACCGAAGCTTTAAAATTAAAACATGTAGAACGAAACTTAAAAAACAAACCTGAAAAACCAAACTTTAAAAACAAATCTGAAAAACCGAACATGAAAAACAGAGCCTAAAAGTTCAAATCTAAAAAACCGATCTACAAGGTTAAAATATGAAAGAAAAGTTGTTTTTTCAGGCTTGAATTTTCAATTAGAATAGTGAATTTTAATTTTCTAGAAGCTTTTTTCAAAAGCTGTTTTTTTTCGGGTTTATTTCTTAGTTCAATTTCTTAGTTCCATTTTTAAGTTCGTTTTTTCAGGTTCGTTTTTTCAGGTTCGTTTTTTCAAGTTCGTTTTTTCAGGTTCGACTTTTTAAGTTCGACTTTTCAGGTTCGGATTTTCAGGTTAGACTTTTCAGGTTCGGTTTTTCAAGTTCGACTTTTCAGATTCGGTTTTTCAGGTTCGACTTTTCAGATTCGACTTTTAGGTTCGATTTTTTCAGGTTCGGTTTTTCAGGTTCAAATTTTCAGATCAAGTTCCTCAAATTCGGATTTTCAGATTCCGTTTTTCAAGTTCGGATTTTCAAGTTCGGTTTTTCAAGTTCGGTTTTTTAGGTTCGGTTTTTCAGGTTCGGTTTTTCAGGTTCGGTTTTTCGGTTCAGTTTTTCAGGTTCGGTTTTTCGGTTCGGTTTTTCGGTTCAGTTTTTCAGGTTCAGTTTTTCAGGTTTGGTTCTAGGTTTGGTTCTAGTTTTTTTTTTTAGTTCAGTTTTTCATGTTTGGTTTTCTGAGATTTAATTCCCTTTTACGGTGTGTCAGTGTCTGTTGCCAGTTAGCCTTTTTTAAAAAAGCATGGTGACAACATTTTTCTTTTCACAAAAAATAAATTCATGCTTAAAAAAAAATCACTTTTGTAAAAAAAATTTACTCACGAAAATAAATTCATGCTTAAAAAAAATTTACTCACGAAAATTATTTATGCTTGAAAAAAATTACTATAGTAAAAAAAATTGATGGACGAAAATAAGCCAAAAATCCTTAAGGGTTAATAAAAAAACTTTGAAACTTAGCCTAAAAACTAAACTTGAAAAACAGAAGCTGAAAAACTAAATCTTAAAATACAAACTTAAAAAACTAAAGTTAAAAAAAGCGAAACAAAGAAGTTGTACTTGAAAACCAAACTTGAAATCTAAAACTTGAAAAAAACTAAACCGAAAAATCGGTCATTTCCCAATATAAGCCATTTAAAAAAATATAAGATATTATAAAGTTTTTATAACTTTTTCCTCTCATAAGCCGACTAGATTCTCGCAAGAAATTGTCCAGTTGATTAAAAACAGAAGATGATAACACGAAAATAAAGTTTAATGATACTTTTTATACATCTTTCGAAGGTAAAACACAAATACAAAAGTTGGAATATTTTGCACAATTAAGAATCATAAAAAATTTTTATTTATGTGTGTGTGAGGAGAATGAATTTAATTAAGAAAAAAAAATTTATAGAAAGTAATTTGTGGTTTTATAGATCTGTAAAAAAGAAATTACGTGCAAAAAAGGATTCATTTTTTGAAAGAATTAAAAACACCTAGAATCAGAATCTTTAAATCTATTCACCATTTTTGTATGAATAGTCTTGAAAATGACACAAGCTACGATCTTGATAAATCAAAGAATACTGTGTCTGACTGGTTTAAAATAATTCGGGGAATTATGCAAAAAAATTAATTAATAATCTTAGAAGAATTGGGGATTTATACGCTAATGTAAACAAAAAGGCTGAAAAAATAGATGAATCTCTTTTTTTAAAAAAAAATATAATAGAGGGAGACACGGGCTTCAACAATGGGTTTTAGAAATGATTGAAAAAGATAGTAGGCTCTGTTCATTTTATATTTTACTTGACAGAAGTGGTAATTCATTATTTCTTTAATTATAGAGAAGGTTTTGCCAAACACTACTATAATAATCGACTGTTGTGCATATTATATTGACTCAGAGAATATTCAGAATTTACACACCTTTCTGTTAACTATCGTTTAAATTTTTTTAATCCGGATGTTAGTGCTATACACATCCAAGATATCGAGAGTTGCTGGGGTCACTGTAAAAAAAAATAAAACCTTAAAACGGAATCTCTAGTGGATGTTTAGTTTGGTATTTATATGAATATGCCTATAAAAAAAAATTTGCACGACCTACAAGCATAAATATTTTTATATTATTACTTAAAACGCGTTTAATATTTTTATCTAAATAAATTGTTTTTTTTATTTCTAAAACATTTTTTTTCCTTTTTATTGCTGACTGTTTTTTATAATATCTTATGTTTTTTAAAATTGCTTATGTTTTTTAAAAAGGCTTATATTTTTTAAAATAGCTTATATTGAAAATTTCCGCGAACTCTTGTTAATCCAGACTCTAATTGCTATTTTGATCGTGTTTTTTTCATTCCTGTATGTTTCGATTTAATCATTCTGCTATAATGGTTTATATTCAAACAAATATAATTTTTATTTTTGATATTTGTATTTAAGAGTTGTCAATTTTTAGTTTTTTTTGTCTGAAAGTTTATATAAAAAAAGGTTTTTCTGTTCTTACTGTTGTTCATTTGACATACGTAACATTTTTCTAGGAGTTTTTTTTTTTGTTTATTTCAAACCGACTCTATTGTATAAATATTTTAAAGTGCAAAAGTTTGTTTCTGTTCTTGTGTGTGGTTTTTTTAAATTCTTTTTTTTTTTGATTATTCTAAGCTTTTTATAATGTTAGTATTTTTATATTTGTTTTCAGAGTCGTTTTTTAATAATCTGCAATTCTTTTATTTTTCCACGTGTATAAACCTTTTTTTCTTTTTTTAAATTATTTAATTTGGTGTTTTTATATTTTTGTCGTTTATTTACTAAAAACATTAAAAACATTTATATTTTTCTCTTTTAAATATATCTATCTCACTATGAAGCCAAGATTTTGATTTTCAATTTACTGTTCAACCCCGGTTATTTTAAAATTTTTTTTCTTTGTGATTTATAGAAGAGTTTATGTAATTTGTTTCTAGTGTAAAACTTTTTCTTTTCGGGACGTATTTAAATTTATTTATTGATAAATATATACTTATAGTTTTTGTTTTTATTATTATTTCATTTCACAGACTAACAACTTAACCCTTAAGAATATTTTGGTACATATATGTATCAAAATAAAAAAATGAAAAACGACTTTGGTACATATATGTACCAAAATGAAAAAATGAAAAACGACTTTGGTACATATATGTACCAAAATGAAAAAATGAAAAATGTCTTTGGTACATATATGTACCAAAATGAAAAAATGAAAAAATGAAAAATGTCTTTGGTACATATTTGTACCAAAATGAAAAATGACTTCTGATACATATATTTATTTAAATTAAATGAAGAATGACTTTTGGAACATATAAGTATCCAATGCAAACTATTTGGTATATATATTATGAAAAATCAAACATGGCACGAAAGGACACGCGAAAAAAAGATATCATATCTTCCAATGTTGAATATCAAAGACAATCATTTATCGAATTCGACCCATTCATTTCCTCCGATATAGATTCGGATGATAAAAACCAATCTTAAAAACAAAAACAAGCAACTTGGCAAGATGAACATTTAAAAATTAAAGAAAAAAAACAGTCAACTCTTCGAACTAAAACTAATAGCTCACTCGATACAATTGAAAAAATAATTGACCACTTTTTCAGTGCAAAGTTTATAGACTACATACATAGCAAGACTAATAAAAGTGTAAAAGTGAAGAGACAAAACGATAAGTTATGTTACGAAGACATAAATAGTGATATTTATTAGTCTTGTCTATTACATGGGAGTTGATTCGCTCCCAAACCTTAAAAACTATTGGATGATAGACGCAGATCAGCATGTAGACTTAAGAAGAAAATATGTGTATGATAAAATGTCTCATTCAAGATTTCTTTTTATAAGAAATCATTTTAGACTAACAACACACAGTATAAATGAATACGCAGCACAGATTACGACAAAAGAAAAAACAAGAGAACTTTTCGAATCTGTCAATGACATATTAGAAAATTCGCGGCACAGGATAAGAATTTTAGCATAGATTAATCTACCATAGCCTGAAATGAAGGGAGATTCTCTGGTCTCGTATATAATAAAAACAAGATGAATAAATGGGAAATAAAACTGTATGCGTTATGTTCTTCGGTCAAAGGATACGCGCACAAAATAATTTTATACACAGTAAAACCATGGGTGTAGATTCAATTGTGACAAATCTTACTCCGAGGATAAAGCGATTTGATCATTGTCTGTACTTGGACAACTTTTATACAACACTGACTAACGTGAAAAGCGCTGTCGCCGATGAAATTTTTGTGACCGAACGTGTAGAATAAACTGGAAGGGCCTGCCTAAAAATTTAATATTATCTGCACAGTCCAAATTAATGAAAGGTCAGTTGATTTTAATTAACGACGGTGTTATCAACATTATACTACTCCGCGACAGAAAATTTGTAATTTTATTATCGACATCAAACTCGGTAGGAAAGATGAATATAAAGATACTGGATCTTCTATAATAACAGATGACAACAATTACAAAATTTTAGAAAAGATAAAAACCCCAAAATTCATTGACGATTACAACCAAAATATAGGAGGTGATGACATTTTGGATCAAAAGATCAGTTATTATGACACAAACAGAAGAGCAGCATGTGGACTTTTAAACTGACACTATTTATTTTAAATATATACGCATGCAATGCGCATATAATCTAAAAGGAACAAAAAATTGGATCTTTCTCGAGACTAAACTTTAATTCATTTTTGAGTACGCTTATTTATAGCATGGCAGAAAAGTTAGATTTAACACAGTCTACAAAAATAGCGCAGGCGATACAAGGAGAAGAACAAGAACAAACCAGAAACGAAAATAGTAACAGTTTGTTGTTGACACTCGTAAATACTGTAAAGGATAAAAGTGAAGCTACCGTACAAAAAGGAAAAAAAAAAGTCATAAATAATAATCGTAGAAGAAGATGATTTTGATTATGGTTTACAATTACACGCAAAATCAACTACTCTAACTCGACTTCGTTTTTTTTTATGTTATAGGAAAGAGAAAAATACAAGGACAAACGATTTTTGCAAGAAATGTTAAAAACCATTTTGTAATACCTATATATGCTGGGACAAGCACCATTACGGGGGTCAAAAAAAACACCAGTTTTATTAGGACTCGACACAATAAACAACTCTTTTTCTATAATTCGAAAAGGATCCCTATAAAAAAAAGAGCAGAGGATACATATATTTTGTAGGTTTTTTGTCGAAAATATTTGAGATCATTGATGTTTCTTGATGGGGCTGAGTAGTAGTATGAAGATCAGTTCTATAAGCTGTTATTTCTTAAAGCTGCAGATCTACAATCATTTTTCGAAACTCTAGTCTTTTATAATTTCCATTAGCTCGATTATTTGTTGCGTATATATTCAAGAATGGTTCATATTTGAATCATCTAACAGTTTGTCATTTAAACATATCTTGGCTGTTTATAAAAAAAAGCGTGTAGACACAAAAATACGCTCAGTTTGTCAAGTTTGATAAAGCGTCTATAAGTTTAAACCCTGCTTTAAATGATGCTCTAATTGCTTAACAGGCGTCAAACTAAAAAAATTGTTACTTGTGTCATTTTTAGTACTTTTAAGTATTTTTAATATACTTTCATATTTGAAGAACGAGTTTTTGTTTATCATTTTTTACTTTAACTTTATTAGTTTTTATTGATTTTATTTTTTTTGGTTAAAAGATTGAAAATATTCTATGTCATTTTTTAGAAATTTTTAATAAGTTTTTTGAATTCATTTCTTTTTTACTTATTTTTTTTTATAATCTTTTTTTTGAAAATACAAAACTCATTTTTTGGCTTTAAAATCTTAAGGGTTAAGTTTTCTTACATTCTGTTTTTTTGGTTGATGTTTAATTCTTTCGTTTTTTGTTTTACTTTTTACATCTCAATAAGGTTGACGTTTAAGCGCTTATTCGTAATACTGTTGGTTGTTTTTAATTTAATAACTTTGATTGTTCAATTTACTAATTTTATTGTTTTAGTTTTTTAAATTCTCTATTTATTATTTTTCATTTCAACCCTACTTATTATACCTTTACTGTAGACAACCTGTCCATCAAATTATACGTCTTGTTAGTGCATTTTAATATAACACATTCTGTTAGATCAAAAAAACATATTCAATTATATAATGTGTTTTACTGTATAAGTGAATTCAAAAGTTTTTTTTATCTTCGATTTACTTTTGAATATTTATTTTTATTTTGAAATTTTATTATAAGGAGGATTATTTTTCTATGCTTATAATATGTATATTCACAGTCAAGTTGTATGCATCTAATTTTTTTAAACTTTTATGTAATTTAATTTATATCTACGCTCACTTACAATTCATACATATATAACAACGTCGTTTATATAAACACTATCATGTATCTTAAAAGCATAAAATTTTTACAAAAATTCTTATGAAGTATATCAAAAATTTTTTTAAACTTTTAATCTTTGAGTAACACTTGTATAAACTTTTGTCACATTCAAAGAATGTTTTTGTTTTATTAATTTTGTCTTTATTTGTAATATATATATACAAACATTATAGCCCCTAGCCGAGCGTGCTGATTATATAATAGTAATCTGTAAAATGCTTTCTCGGCTCCGTGAGCAACGTTTTTTTTATTTTTTTGTTATAGCTAATTCTCTAAAGATTGAGCGAGAAGAAAAGCCGTGTGTGTAACTTTCATACGCGCCAAAAAAAAAACACATTTTTTATATCTATTTTAATTAAGAAATAACTATTTTAAATAAGTAAAAAAGACATTTTTTTTTCGAAAACGAGCGAGCTCGTTTTGTTTGTTTCGTTTTCTGTTTTTTTGTAGTATATATACATCAATATTATAGCTCACTAAGCGAGCAAATGTGTGTTTGGTGCTAATCAGTAAGACGATCGCTCGCCTACTAGAAGCAACGTTTTTTTATTTATTTAATATAGTTAAGTTTTTAAAAAAGAAAAAGAAAGTGAAGTCTGTGGCGTTTAATATTTATTGCTTCGCTAAAACTTTATTCTACTATATTTTTATTAGATATTTTAATATAATATTACTAACAATTGTTTTTTTGTTTCGATCGTTTAGTTTCGTTTTTTTTTGACTGATCGATTGATCGTTTTGTTTTTTCGTTTTCGTTTCGTTCGTTTTGTTCGACTCGTTCGTTTTATTCCGTTAATTTTTTCTTTATTTGTAATATATATACATCAACATTATAGCTTTTCGTAGCCGAGTGGCTTCATATACAGTAGTAATCTGTCCGAAGCGCGCTCGATTTCGAGAAGCAGATTTTTTTTACTTTCTTAATATGCTTAGTTCTTTGAAAAAATAAAAAGGGGAGGTGCGAAAGGTCTATGGCATGTAACAACTATTAAACTTGAAAAAAACACATATTTAACAAGCTTTTCTAAAAGAAACATCTATATTAAATAAGTAAAAAAACATTTTTTTCTCGAAATTAAGCGAGTTCGTTTTGTTCGTTTTGTTCGTTTTGTTTTTTTTATTTGTAATATATAGATATTAACATTATAAAAGCGCTCTCAAGATCGTCTGTAGCATGAAAATAAGAGTTGCGTGAAAATACGAAGTAAACTTTTCTATAAAAAAATTAAAAGTGAAGTAGTTTTATTTAAAGAGACTGGCGTGAAAATTGGGAGTAAGTTATTTATATATAAAAAATATAGAAATGATTGAGCTATTATGTTGTTTTTATTTTATATTTGTTAGGCTGAAAATACAGAGTAAGTTGTTTTTGATAAAAACTATAATAAAATAACTTACTCCGCATTTTTAAGCCTGCCTTCTTAAGTATTTTTTGATGAAAAACATATTTTATATAGAAAAGTTTACTCCGTATTTTTACGCAACTTTTATTTTCACGCCATCTTCCCGTTAAAATACGAAACATTGATTTTAATTAAGCTGATATATGCAAAAAGTTTACTCCGTATTTTTACAAAAAATTTAAAGATTTAATTTAGTAGAAAAAAAAGAAAAAAAATGGTTATATAAAAATAAAAGATATTATTTGTTTCAAAGTTTCAGTGAACCATTTACCCAATTAACGCATTGATTTAAAAACAAAAGAATAAAAACATTAGCGTGTGGTATTGTAAAAGAAAAAAAGAATGGTAAAAAAAACGTGTTCGTTTTTCTCGTTTTCGCAAATATAATATAAATAATCTTCTATGTTGAAAGTTTTAAAAATAGAGTCTCAGATAGAAAAGCTATCAATATGCGCTTACCTCATTACAAAAAGTCTTCCCAAAAACATGACCTCAATAAAAAGATCAAGATTTAAGAAAAAATCAGAATGCTTTGTTCTTGAAGACTCAATTTTAAAAGTAAAAAAATGAATTAATAAAAGAATATATATGTTGTCATGAAAAGAAAAAAAAGAATGTCATATTTAAAACATATCATTTACCAGGCCATATTGGGCGAAATGCGTTGAGAGAAGCCATACTGCGCGTTTTGTAAAAGTTGAGACAGATTTTATACACCGCTTCGTAAACAATTGTGCAGGATGTCAGCGCGAAACGGTTCATGTTCTCTCAACCACGCTCACGCCCATAATTTCAAGTTGCATACGAGAGAGGCTAATAGTAAACACGATAGATTTATCACAATACACTAAATCTAAAGATGGAATTGAATACATCTTTATCATGGTTGATTCTTTTTCTAAATTCGCGTTCTGCTATCCTGCTGATAAAAAAACCTCAACTAATTTTTTGAAAACTCTCACACATCTATATATGAAAAAAAGATGCTGTAAAATACTGCATTCTAATAACGGTGGAGAGTTTGTAGCTAACAATGTTTAAGATTTTGCTCGTTTAATGGGTACAAAACCTGTTTAGGGCGCTCCGTATAGGCCCTAGACTCAATGACAAATTGAAAAATTTAATCGAGCATTAAAATCAAAAATTAGAAAAAAATCTCGGCGACAAGACGCGCAGATAACTCAAAATATTAGATGAAATAGTTTTTTAATATAACAAGACTAAACACAAAGCTACTAAATTGTCCCCATTTGTTTTGTTTAAAAGTACAGATCCCGCAGATATTAATGGCTTACACAGAGATAATTTTTTTGACATTCAAACAGTAAGAAAAAAATACTTTGATATGTTCAAGTATATATAAAGACCTATAATAAAAAAGTTTCTGCTCAAAATATAGTCGTGAGTGCGAAAATTTTAATCGCGAAAGAGTTTGGTAGATTTTTTTGTCGAAGAAGAGGTAATTTGGAAAGTTTTTATGAAGCAGAAGTTTTTATAATAGTTAAGGTTTTTAGCTGTTTTGTTTTCGTTCGACTAGAAAACCCCGGGTCTGAAACACTCCGAACAATACACAACTCGTTAATTAAAAATTTGAATTAACTATTTTTCTCATTTTCAGTATTTTTTCTGATCTACTTAATTTAATCTTTGTTTTTTTCGTAAAAATACGAAGTAAACTTTTTGCATATATCAGCTTAATTAAAATTAAAGTTTCGTTTTTTAACAGGAAGCTGGCGTGAAAATAAGAGTTGCGTGAAAATACGAAGTAAACTTTACTATAGAAAATATGTTTTTCAACAAAAAATACTTAAGAAGGCTGGCGTGAAAATGCTGAGTAAGTTATTTTATTATGGTTTTTATTAAAAACAACTTACTCCGTATTTCTAGCTCAACAAATATAAAATAAAAACAGGATAATAGCTACATCAATTCTATATTTTTTATATATAAATAACTTACTCTGTATTTTCACGCCAGCTTTCTTAAGTATTTTTTGTTAAAAAAACATATTTTTCTATAGAAAAAAACTCCGAATTTCACGCAACTCTTATTTTCGCGCTACAATCGTCTATTTTATAGTATTAATCTATTAAGAAGCTTTTTCGACACGTTGAGAACGTTTTTTATATTTATTTAATATCGTTAATTCTTTAAAAAAAAAATGAAAAATTTATGACGAGTAACAAACACTACACATTAAAAAAACACACACCAATCACCTCCTCACAATAGATTTAACTAGTTTAAATGAGTAAAAAAAACATATTTTTTTTTGGAAACGAGCAAGCTCTTTGCGTTCACTTCGTTTCTTAATTTATTCTTTATTTGTAATATATATATACTATTATTAGATTCTTGTTGCCGAGCTTGCTTCTTACAGCTTTATGGTTAATATGTGCAAAATTATTCATTAATATATGCAAAATTATCTATTGATATATTCAAAAAAACAAATAATATATGCAAGTTTATCCATTAATATATGCAAAAATATTTATTAATATATGCAAAAATATCTATTAATATATGCAAAAATATCTATTAATATATGCAAAATTGTCCATCAATATATGCAAAAATAAAAATATCCATAAATATATACAAAGATTTTCATTAATAAAAATCAATTGTTTCTTAGATCATATTTGTAACGTTTATTAGCTTATGCAGAAATATCAAAAATTTGCAAACTTATTAAGATTATTACAATGTTGTTCTGTGAAAGTTTTTTTAATATACAAAACGATAGGCCGTGCAAAAAACATATAACAAGGCCAATCTAAACGATAAGCACTATAGAAACAAAAAAAGTAAAATAAGCAAATTTTTAA
>SBJP01000569.1:0-13219 GCA_014805705.1 Cucumispora dikerogammari
TAAAAAATGAACTTAGAAAACTTGTGTATTTAAAAAAGTAAACAGAGAAAAACATGTTAATTGAAAAAATACAACTTTTTTATATATAGAAAAAACACACAATATTTTTTCAAATAAAACCCTCGGTCAAAATTTATCATAAAAAAATACAATTAAACCCAAACACAGAAAAACAAGCAAGAAAAAAAATTTTTTTTCTAGTTTGCTTTTTATTTTTTCAAATTAAAAACTTTACAAAAACAAGTTTAAGTTAAAAGATGTTCTTCGTTAAAAAAATGAAAAGATATTGGTGTCGTGTCTAATAGAAGAACGAGTCTTAGGTGTAAAATGGTAGTCTCATAAAAAACATGTTGCGCTATACGCTGAAACAGTGAATAAACATATGAAGTCGTTATTATAAACTGAGCAAAATAATACCCAAAGTGTTTTAATTCGTATTTCTAAATTATTAATATTATTTTATGTTTTTAAGTAAGCGACAGAAAGTGAGTAAAAAGTCGCTTTGCTTATTATTTATATTTTAAATTTACAGGTTCGCTATGCTTATATGGAGTGCTAAACTTACCTGTGTATATTTCAAATTTAAAGAAATACCTTATATTTCGATTCTACAAATTTTGAGTCATAATTCAGACGCGCTTGTTTTCTTTTTGATATTTTGTATTTACGATTTTTTTGATTAATATTTAAAACATAAATTTTTTGTTCTTAATTTTACTGAAAATAAAAAATATGATCAGTTTTCCAATTTTCCTAAATTCCAATATATTTGCAATGAATGAGAACTTCTGTTATAAATAAACAAGCCTCTTGTTGAAGCGATAACACGGTGACAGTGTTACGGGTCGGTCAGTATAACTACTAATTATGCTACAAACTACACTATAATTTATCCGTTCGTTCTCATAAACGAAAGCTAGAAAACTATACCCTTGTATAACATAAGAGCAGAAGGCTCGTGTGTTAATACAAAAAAAATTTCAAAGAATTTCACGAACATAACAAATATAACATTACGTGTGCTATAGGGGGAAGGCGTCTCGCACTAAACAATAGCCTTAGATAATGAACTCGAAAAAGCAAGAATGTTTTTGAAAACATTATCATCGTGTATACACCTGTCATATTGAGTGTGTATTAAGTATGTTTCATATATGATGAGAACACATGTTCGAATAACGTTCGAAGCGTAAGATACAACAAACGTTTGCTAATATTAATTACAAATAGACTTTCCCCAGCGATTTAAAAATGTTAGAAAATAAACTTTTATTAATATTCGAGATTCTAAAAATGTTCAATATAAATATCTATTCCTTCTCTCAATATGCTTTTGACTGATCTGCCCAAATATATTCTTTATCCTCTCTGCTTTATATTTCTTACATACGAAAACTTATTTTTATTAACAGCTTTATTCTGGCAGATTATTCATATAAGCACAAAAGTAACATTCAAATTTATTCTTAACGTTTTCTGGTAAACACAATCCATTATGCGTCCCACACTCTTTACAAATTAAAGCAAACTTCATTCTAGGATCTTCACCAATAACCAAATCTATAACCGACTCTCTAAACCGATCAACCCCTCCAACTCTTTTTTCCAGTTCATATTTATCCAATATAATATTGCGTTTATCTAAATTCTTTTTTAACATCTCCTTTCGTTTACTTTTTTCCATCAACTGTATAACATCACTCATTTCTTTTTGCTCGGGAATTTTCTTTAAAAGATCTGTCTGTTTCTTTTCTAAATCTTCAATTTGTTTCAGAGACGATCTTATTCGATAATCAAAAAATCGATCTAATAATAAATTGACAACAAAAATTATTATAAAATAAGCAATAGAGTAAAGCAATATCTTGCTATTTCTAAAATAAATGTAAATCAGAGGGTAGAAACACAAGGCTGTGTAGAAGAGTCTTAGTTTATAAATCGTTTGAAGAGACATTAGGGCTTTATTAAGATATATCGCTGTCTGAAGTTGTTTTTCGATATTTTTAAGTTGAGAACTAATCGATATTTTGCTGTATGTGTTTCCCATGAGCTTTTTTTGACTGTTTTTTTGTGTTTCTGTTTTGTTTTATATGTATCTAGTTTTTGATAGAAAAAAATTATTATTCAAAAATAATAAGCGGAATGATATACTAAGTAAACACAATGAAATAATATGTTATATTTTCCCTTTTTAGAAACAATTTATTTTTCGGAAAGTTGATAAATTAAATGAAAGCAAATATCGGAATATTCTGTTTTTAGTTAAAAAAGTTTTTTTTCTTAATGTTTATTTAACTAAAGCTAACGCCGATTGTAAATTTTTACGAATCTCGTTTTTTTTTTCTAATGTTTATTCAACTAAAGCTAACGTCGATTGTAAATTTTTACGAACATCGTTTTTTTTTAATAAAAATTTCGTTTTCAAAAAACAATTGTAAAGTCTGTTTTTTTTCGTTTGTTGTGCACGATATTGTATAATATATAAGTAACACAAAATCCGTCACATCAAAAACATAAATGTTTTTCGTAAAAAAAAAATTTTTCGTAAATTTAGCGAATACATTAACTACAGTAAACACACAAAAGACTTTAACAACAAGAATCAAAAATAATATACGAACTTCTTCTTATATTTTACATATAATTTCCGTCTAATAACAATCAACGACTATAAAAAACAAATATACAAAACAAACATTCGGATTCAAAAAGGGTTCGTTTTTTTTTTGTAATATTAGTCAATAAAATAAAGCATATAAAGCAAAAAAAACAGAGATTTTTCACGTTTTATTGTGATTTAAGTGTGTTGTGAGCTGTAACTTATATAACTTATACAAAAATACTATGTATGACTGTAACCAACAAAATAAAAAAGTTATACACGATGTTTTTTATTAACACCGCTCTATATTACGTGTATTTAGATAAGATTTTCATACATGTATTAATGTTTCTTTGATTGTGTAATCAGTATATATATTATAAAACAGCTCTATATTTAAAAAAACAACAAAAAATTATATTTATATAGTTGGCTCGAACCTTAGTTTACACTTTTTTAAAGACTTGTAAAGTTTTTTTATTTTTTTAATGTTGACCAAATATTTAAATCACTCTTGTAATGCATATTATTACTTATATTTATATTTTTAAAAAAACTTACACAAACAATATGACAAGAAATAAAGATCGGCTGACTCATTCATTGTCGTGTACATCATATAATTTGCTGTTTAATTGTTTTTTTTTGCTTATAGCGAGTTATTAGACAAAATAAATTAAAATACTTTGAATATAAACATTTAGATAGGTTTCAATATATACTATTTACAATATGAAATAAATACACGACAGTTAAATAAAAAAAAAGGTAAAGGTAACTCAAAAAAGCTTAAACCTTCGAGTTATAAAAAAGAATCGTTTATATTATATTTTCAATGATCGGGCGCTCCACTTATAAAATTTAAAGATAGTTATTTATAAAAACAAAGATGTTTAACGTTCTGTTTCAGCAAATTCCGTTTACAAAACACGAAAACAAGGTTCTTAATATCACACTTATATTAAATATTTTAAATTCTTTACCTGAAACCTTATTTATATAATGTATTAAAGTAGTTAAAAAGTTATAATTTAAATAAATTACAATTATTTTATCGTTTTTTTTTGAATATAAAACACACTTGAAAAAGATATAAACTGTGATTATCTAAAAAAGTTTATATTAAACATTTACAAATTATATTGTTTAAAAACTGGTTCTAGCCCAATGTGACATTAAAATATTTAAATTGTTTTATGACATTAGTAGCAACGAGTTTAAAAAGAACTTTGCTTGTATTATAAAAAAATTTTTTTTCCTTATATCAACAATCTCATTTTATACAACAAGGAGAACAAATATTTTTCAAATATAAATACGCTTAACTTAAAAAAGCAAACATAAATAGTTTAAACAAACATCATAGTATGCTTATAATCATATAATATATTATATTTGTTTGAAAACTAAACTAGATAAAACGTGAATATTTGAAATGTTTATTATGAATATACAAGCAATCTTCAAGCCAATTTTTTAGTAATAAAAAGCGAGCCTTTTAAGTGTATTTGTTTTGTATATTAAGAGCGCATATAGTAACACCTTTACTCTTGATGGAAATAATATATAACACGCATACGGTAGCTCAAAAAATTCTTATATTAAGAACAAAAAATTTTATATAACTTCAAGTGTTTATGATCAATTTTTACATTTAACTGTTAGATATATTAGCCATCAGAACAAATGGCTGTTCTAGATAAAAAAATTTGGTGTTTTATCATATGTTCAAAGAAAAAACACCTGGGAATTTTTATTGATCTATGACTAGTTTTACGTAGCTTGAACAGAAGGTCTTATGTATAAGGGTGGTTATATGAGTAGTTCTTATCTAGTTAAAGATCATTTAGGATTTCAACTTTTCTGTGCAGTTAATATCAAATAAAAAATTGATAATAAAATAACGTCAAAAATGAACATAAACTATACATATATATATTAAACGTGTGTATGTATAAAAAAACCTTTCGTAATTATATATTTTATAAGAAAGAATTTTATGTTTGAAACACAATATTTATAATGGATTTGTTTTTTTTAATAAGATCTTTCTTTTTTATTTGTAATTTTTTAAACAAAAAATTTTATTTTTTACAAAGGGCAAAGAAGTTTTAAATGTTTATATGGTTGTTTATCATGTGTAATTTTTTTTATATCTAATAATATCGTAAAGTAAAAAAAAGATCTATGTGAAAAAATTCAGTTTTTTTTACTTCCTAAATATATGTAAAGCAATTTGTTATATTAAAAAAAAATTTTTTTAAAAAAACAAAACATCAAAAAAAAATGAATTAAACTTTTTTAAAAACACTTTATTACTAAATTCCAAACAAGAACTACATTTAAACCACAAAGACCAATAGCTTATAAAAGCACGGTTCTTGTAATTATATCATCTAAAACAAAAAAACTATAACTCTTTTCTATATTTTTTAATTTACATATAAAAAAATAAGCATTGTTTTTTGCATTAATGAAAAAAAAACAAAATTAAAAAAATTATGCTCATGCGACCTTTCCAGATTATCCTGATACTATTTTATGTAATCCTTGTATCATTATATTTTTTATATGGTTCACCGCTTTCCGCTTTAGCACTAAAAACTGTTAATTGGTCACCAATGACAATACTTATTTTTACAATAACTATTATAATATGTTATTTCACTATATTACAAATTATGATCCATCAAAATAATCTTTTTTTATATACTTCAATATTTACTGTCCCCATAAGCAACACAATAAAATATTTATTAAGTTGGAAATGGCCAATAATCGGAGTTATAAGCTCATTAATATTTTTCGCATTATCATTAATATTTATAATTAGATTTAAAAAAGAAATTTCAATAATCAAAAATATGATAATTTGCACAGGAAAAATTTTACAAAAACACGCATTTATGTATTTATTTTCTTTTTTAATTTATTTTATAATTCAATTTCAAAGTATTACAGTTTTTAAAAATCGCAATGAAATTCATAAAATAGACTATACATTCGTTTTATTTATAAATGGACTAATAAATTGTTTGTTATGTCATTTAGCTTTTCATGTTGTAATAACAGAATTAATTAAACCTGAGAAAAATATTAATTTTACAAAAGAAGGTTTTTTTTCTAAAATTATAATGTCAATATTATTAAGTACATTCTTAAGTCTTTTAAGTCTTATAAATATCATTTTATTTGATAAAATTAAACATTTAAAAAAATCAAAAAAATTTATTTTAAAAATTTTAATAAAATGTACTTCAATTTTTTTGATAAGTATAACTGATTTAATCTTTATTTTTAATTATAAACATAGTTATTATATTGCATTATTAAAAACACTTAAGTGTTATAAGAATCACGTATGTTTATTATTTTATCTTCAGACTATAAAAAGAGTTCTTAGTTTGGCTGCAACACCTTTATTTAATTTTTTATATGAGATTTTAATATCAAAAAAATTAAGTGGTACTTATAGAAATTGTATTTTAAAATATATTAATCCTAAAAATATTAATTTTGAATTTCCAGTGTTTGTAGTTAGTGATTATTTTTGTGTGCCATTTATGGCTATGTTTATTATTTTACTTGAAATAGATGAAGCTAAAAACATAAATCAACAAACAGATTTAATTGATAAAATATATGATTGTAAAGCATTTGAAATGATAAAAAAGCAAATACTGTCGCATAAAGACACAAATAAAGAAGCTGGTTATTTTGATATTTTTATAATGAAAATACTAAGTCTTCAAAATATGTCTTTTTTGCATAAATGAACGATCATACAAAAAATATTTGTGTATATAATTAAATATTATGAATTAACCCATGTTGAATCAAAAACAAATAATTGAAATGTTACATACAAACCCTGTTATTTTCACAATATATACACAAAATTTATTTGAATTACTATCAGTAAATACAGAACCTTTAATTTTCAGTGCATATTTTATAAATCAAATAAGCAACAAATCAGCTTTCATTAGGAACCACCAACACGTTCAATTTCATCAAAAAGTTGAAATAAGTGAAGGTGAAATGGTGTCTTTAAATGATCAACTACTTAAAATAAGAGGATTAGATGGTATACATGAATTTGACATTTCAGGCTACGATTCAGACGTAACAGAAATCGGAGATTATTTATTTTTAGATCATTTAAACAAAACCGTTCAGAAAATAGGAGTCTCTAGTAATTATTGTAGTAATAAAGTTGAATTATATATTCCGTTAAAAAAGACGAACAAAATTGTTGATAAAATGAAAATGGCAACATTATATGAAATAGATTTATTAATTGAAGCAACATATATAGATATAAGTATGGAATGTATTCAAAATGAAACTGATTCAATTGTAGAAGAGCATTTGAATGCAAAAACAGCTATTGTCTTTAGACGGATTTTTATTATTACAGAAGCAGAAGTCTTATGTGAAGATTTTAAAAAGTTTTTAGAAGGTTCAGTTTATTTTTATGCTGTTTTTGTAACTAAAGATATAAATTATTTTGAAAAATATACTGGAAGTAAAGGCATTTATGAATTTAAAAAATGAAAAATATATATTTTAGTTTTGAAAAATATACTGGAAGTGAAGGCGCCTATATGTTTAAAAAATGAAAAATATACTGGAAGCAAAGGCATAAATATATTTAAAATATGAAAAACTTACATTTTAGTTTTTAATTAATTTATAATAAATTTATATTAATTCTTGATTGAATTATTATAAAAACTTAAGCCTGTTAATAATATATATATATAATATAGTTATTAATTAAGATTAATAGCTTTATGTTTATATATATGTTATCGCTTCAATTGTATATTTAGTTAATTTATAAACAAATACAAAAATATATAAATATAAGTTAGTTAATTTATATATAAATAGAAATATAAATATAAGTTAGTTGTTTTATATATAAATATAAATATAATGTATTATTAAATTAAAAATATTCATATTATTTAGTAAAATATAATGTATATTATTTAAATAAGTATTATTTAACGCATCAATATATAAATTATATATTTGTGAATTTATATAAAGATTAAGGTTTTAAATAAAGAAAGAATTTATAATGTAAAAAAAAAAGGTTTTGCATTATTTAAGTATTAATTTATGATGAGATAAGTAATAATTTGTAATAATGTATTAATATATATAAGTTGTTTGTTTAGTAGTTTAAGGATTAAAGCTATTTATGTGTAAGTGTTAGTTTTTAGTTAAAAAATAACTAATTATATTAATAAATCAATGTTTATTTTTTAATTGATTTTAGTTAAAAATAACTAATTATATTAAGAAAAAATAAAAAGTTTTTTATGCTTTTTTTTCGACTATAATTAAATTATATAAAAATAAATTAAGACATTATAATTAAATTATATAAAAGATAAATTAAGATATTATAATTAAATTATATAAAAAATAAATTAAGACAATATAATTAAATTATATAAAAAATAAATTAAGACATTATAATTAAATTATATAAAAAATAAATTAAGACAATATAATTAAATTATATAAAAAAATAATAAATATATTAATTAAGTAATTTACAAAAGTAATTAATTATAAATACATTTAAAAGCTAAGTATTATACAATGTTAATTTTAAATAAAATAATGTTACAATATAAATATAAGTAATAAATAATGCTAAGTTAATAGTATAAGTTTTATATTCTTATTTTTGAATCTATATTAAATTTTCTATATTTCTTTTAATAATATATAAATACTAATAATATATATAATATATATGTTTTAATAATAATATATATATTTTAATAATATGTAAATACTAATAATAATATATATATGATTGAAAATAATTGTTTTTAAATATATTTTTGTTTAGCTGTCAATTTAATAATATAATTATTGTTATCAATTAAAAAAAACATACATTTATATTAAATACTTAACAACATATATTTCTTTCTCAAGAAACTTTTTGGTTTATGTTATGTATGTATTTTATATTATATAGCTTATAGTGGTAGTAATATATTGTTTATTGTAGTGCTGGTTAAATTAAACATGTCTAACTAATCAAGGTTATCTATACAAAATATGTCAGGTTATGTTTGTAGTAATTGTTTTATAATTTATACTGACGTGTAGTTTATGTTTTAATAATCATGTGTTTTTTGGTTTATGTTTATCGAGTGTTTAACCTTGCATAAATTTATGCAAAATATGTAAAATTTTATTACTTATTTTATGCAAAATATCATTTAAAAGTTAAAGAAAAAATTATACTTAAATTTTACATTAACAAATAATCTACATATAACAACTTAACACTTTTTTAATTCTATATATAAAGAAACAAACTAAGTTATATACTTTAAATATATACAAAAACATAGCACATATATATTATACACATCAATAAATTTATAGATTTTCTCTTGACTAATTAAAAAAACATATATATATATATTTATATATGTAATAAATAAGTAAAAAAATATATTTTAAGTTTATTATATAGTTATTTAATTAAACAGTTTTACGTTTATTATAATAGTCTTATTATAATAGTAATATGAGATAATAAAATAGTTAAATGTAAAGTTTTCGTTAATTATATATTTTTTAGTTTTTAATTATTATTTGTATTTTAATAAAACATAACTTGGTTATAATAAAGAATTAATAAATATATTTATAATACTTAATTTCGTAAAATTTTTTATAATATAAATATTTGTTTTTTTATTTGTAATTGAATTATATAGTAATTATAATATAAATATATGTTTTTTAATTATAATTATAATTGAGTATGGGTCAATTATAATATAAATATATGTTTTTTATTTATAATTGAATTATATGGCAAGCATGATTAAATTATGCGAGCATTGATTATGCTTTTTATATAGAAACAAAATAATCTATTTTAATTTATGCGAAACAACACCACACATTCTCTAATTAATCTAACCACACACATTTAAAAGATTAAAGATCTTTAATGTATGTTATAAGACCGTTAAAAAACATATAATTTATATGTTTTAGTTTATAATTATTTTGTATATATATATACATTATATATATTTTTTAATAATAATTATTTTGTATAAATATATACTTTTACTATAAAAAAGTTATATAATGTTTTTATGAAACTGTAAGTATAATATATTTATTATATAATAATATAAAACGTAAAATTATAATATAACTTATACTTGACACATAATAATTGCTTTTATGTTTATATATGTTTTTATTTTTATATTATTGTATAATAAATATATTATACTTACTTAATACTTTATTATAGTGTAAATTATTAATAATATATTGTTTTTACTTATATTTTAAATATGTGTTAAAATTTTTAAATTTGACTTTATTTATTTGTTTCTTTTTATATTTATTGTGATTGTTATAGTATATAATAAATACTGAATGTTTTTTTTAAAGTTTTAAATATGTTTTATTTACAATAAATAATTATAAGGTTATATTATTATTATTATAGTTATATATTAAATATAATTAAACAAATCTTAATGTTTTAATTTTCATAATAATTAACTTATATTTTAAATAAATATTAAATTATTGATTTAATTATTGTTTTTATGTTTATAAAACATTTATAGTATAAAAATAGTTATAGTTAGATATTGAATCAGTATATCAAATATATCAATATATGTTTTTATTATACTGAAAATTATAAAATTTTTTTATACTTTGGTTTTTGAAAATAATGTAGTGATTATTACATTATTTTTAGTATTAAAGATTAAAAAAAATATATAAACATGTAAACCTTTTAAGTAACTTGATTTAATTAGAGTTTATTAATTTTTTTTATTAATTAAAATCGGTTTCTTAATAAAAAACAAATATATTGATTCAATCAATGTAAAAAATGATATGTTTCTGATTTTTATTTAAAATATATGCATAAAAAATATAATATTTTTTATGCATATGTTAAATATGAATGTTATTATTAGAAATTATGCTAAGCCATAACGCGACACCTAAAGATAATGAAACACATAACTTCACACTAAACCCACAGAAAGTCTCTATTGAAGAATTAATTTCCGATTTTGAAAACATTGATTCAACTGAAGTAAACGCAGTTATTTACTACAACTCTAATATATATCTAGAAAATAAAACCAATTTATGCATAGACAAAAAAGCATGTTTAATTCCAAACACTAAAAACTATCAGCAACTACATGACAAAAAAGCATGTTTAATTCCAAACACTAAAAACTATCAGCAACTACAAGACAACAAACCAAATATAAACCATAACACTACATATAATCCATACACAATTAACGAAAACACAATAAACTTAACCACAAAAAACCAAACTTTATTTATAAACTGTATATGTGAACATAAAGATTTCAATAGCCCTAAAATAAAATGTACAAAATGCCCCAATTTATATCATTGTATATGTTTAGGTTTTTTCAGTCCATTTGATTTACGTGTAAACCAATTTATTTGTATTTACTGTCAACCAAAACTAAAAATAATTACAACATTAATTTATTTAAGAAAAATAGTATATTTTATTTATCAAAATATTACTACAACAACTACAGAAATTTATAAAAATTGTCAAATAACAAAAAATATATTTAATCGAGTTATTAAAACATTAATTAAACTTGATTTACATGATGTTTTATTTGAAATTAAAAGAAAAAAAAATAATATTTATAAATCGAAAACAGATTATGAAGCTAAAAGAGTTTTATTAAGAATTTTTAATGGGTGTATGGATTTATCAGATTTAATAAATATTAAAAAATAATAATAAGTTTATTTATAATTATATATTATATATTAATACATTAATACATTAGTATATTTAAAATATTATATTATATATTAATATATAATATAATATTTGATAATGTATATTACATTATAATTGATTATAAATATTAAATTAAATAAATATTAAATTGAAATTATACCTTTTTTTTTAAAAAATTTTTTTAATAATAAGTACCTGATAAGACGCTTTAATACAAAAAAAGGCTGTATAAGTAATTATATATTTTATATAAATAGTATATATGTGTAACGTAATTATATATTTTATATAAATAGTATATATGTGTAACGTAATTATATATTTTATATAAATAGTATATATGTAACGTAAAGATAGATCTCAGGTTTGTCTGATAAAGGTTTTGTATAAAATATGTAGAAAATTTTTTATTTGTTTTTAATTAAATGTTTAATAGAAATTGATTTTCTATAATAGATAAAATAGTATACAATAAATATTTATTTTTTTTTAATTAAATGTTTAATAAAAATTGATTTTCTATAATAGATAAAAATAGTATACAATAAATATTTATTTTTTTTTAATTTATTTGAAAAAAACTGACATTGTTTATAATACATATAATACATATATGTAAATTAGTGGAAATTAAGGCTGTATATTTAAATTATATAAATTATTGTTTTTAGACTCGATATATAATTAATAATATATAATTAATAATTTATTATGAAATTATTTAAGAACCTGGCAGGTAATTAAAAAATATAAGTTATATGTATAAGACATTTAATCAGGTTTTTTTACCGAGAAAAAACTTTTAATATGTTTATATTATATTATTATTATAACTAATTACGACTGCCTGGGTGGGTGGGGGCGTTGGGGGGTTATCTTATCTTACTATATTCTATTCTATTATATTATTATTATAACTAATTACGACTGCCTGGGTGGGTGGGAGGGGGCGGTGGGGGGTTATCTTATCTTACTATATTATATTATATTATATTATAACTAATTACGACTGCCTGGGTGGGTGGGGGCGGTGGGGGGTTATCTTATCTTATATTATTATATTATATTTTATTTTATTATAGTATATTATTATTATCTTACTATATTATATTATATTATATTATAATACATCATATTACTACGTGGTTTTTAAATATATAATTTGCTTACTTTACATATTCAACGTATATTATAATATTATAAAATTATTTAATTTCGTATTAATTAAAATTTGATTATATATTATAAATCTTATTATAATATACATAACATGTATACACGTTTATTTAAATATATTTAATATGAATTATATATAATGGTATATAAGTATATGCAGGTACTACCTGTATTAAATAATAAAATAATAAAAGAATTAATTTACTGTCGTTTTAAGCGGGGTTTTTAATTAAAACTGTTTTTTTCAGCTTATATTTACAAACTGACAATTTTTTAAATTAATTAGGTAAATTAATTATAAGCAATGGGTTATTTTAAAAATATGTTGAAAAAGTCAAAAACCCTTAAGCTTATTATATATAATATATGAAAATTAAGGAATTATATGTTACACTATAATATTATTAAACTAAAAATTTACTTTTTCCCTTACAAATATATACAGTCTGCCACAAAAAAAATGATTTTCACATTTTTCTAAGAAAAACAGCAAACGATGAAGCCAGAGCTAGTCGCAGTTAAAAAAACGTCATTAATAATACTAAATGGATAGAACTACACTACAGAAATATTTTTAGTGGCTATTTATTTAGTTTTTTTAATAAATA
>SBJP01000570.1:0-13168 GCA_014805705.1 Cucumispora dikerogammari
AAACGTTTTTTAATTAATTTTTATATTTTGTCGCAAACGGAAGGGAAATTGTCGCTAACGATAAAAAAAGATTTTTGTTTTTTCATTGTTTTTTTTAATCTGTCGCCAACGCTAGAGAAAAAAAATTGCCGCTAACTATAGAAAAATTGTCGATAACAATAGAGAAACTTTATAATAAAAAAATCTGGTTTTTAGTATACGAGAGTGACATGTATTTTTGACAGAAATTTTGCTTTAACTGAGAGTAGATAATATGAAACTATATGACCAATAAAATGCAAATTTTGTTAATTTTAAAGTAAATCGAAGAACCTTCTTACTTAAATATTCGATAAATATATTTATTTCGTTTGTGTTTTTGAATCTCCTACTTAAAAAAACTTATATCACTAGATACTATAAAGATAATATTTTCTTTTAACATTTATACTATGAAATAGCTTAACCAAAAAAATAATACTAAACATTACGATCGTGATTTTAAAGAAAATAATAAAAAAAACGAATATAACATCGCAAAAAACATTTGTGATCGATAAGCCAGTTAAATCTTTCTATTTGTTTTTTTTTTGCAATATTTTTCAAAGCCAATATGCAATTAAAAATTTTTTTTTAAAAACAAACATGTGAGTATATTTACTGCTGGAAATATTTATCAAGTGATCTTGTTCATTTAAAAAAAAAGATCGCGTCGCGTTTATACAGTGTTGTTTTACGATTGTTGTGTATTTCAATACATATTAGGTTTTCGTATATGCTCTCACAAATGTATAATTGGTCAGAGACACAGTGTTAAGATCTATAATAGACGAACGGGGAAGAGATTAAATATATCACGAATAATATTTAATAGTAAAAATTAATCTTTTTTTTTGAAAACACCTAATATAGAGTTTTTCGTTTATTTTAGTAATTTTTTCATTTATTTTCGTAATTTTTAATTAAAATCAAGATAAATTAAAATATTTTCCATTTATTTTCGTAATTTTTAATTAATATTAATAAATATATAAATACAATATAATAAAATTTTCATTAATATTTATTTATGAAAACCTCGCTATTTAAACAAAAAGTCAAGTTTCTTATTATGAGTCTCATATAAACAATACAATCTTCGTAGTTAACTGATCAAAACTAAATAAATTTTTTTGATTAAATTTTATTCAGGATTTAGCGAATAAGCTCGTACAAATGTTTTGACTTTTGAAAAAAACTCTTCAATTAGTTGGAAAAAAAAAGAATAGGGTGGTAGAAATATATGTTTAATTTTTTTTTGCAGAAAATTACTCAATAACAACTGAGGATTTGTGAAAAAACTCATTATCTATTACAAACACACCCTTTCTCACATTTTGTTTAAGTAAAAAATTAAATATCTCGCTTAGACAACGTAAAAAAAAAGTGTGTTTTATGCTCGGGGTTTTTTTATTAACAATACGTTTTTAGTTATCGCACAGCACACCAAAATATTTTTATATTTTATGTTTTGTTTAGCCACGAAAAGTGTCGTTCTGAGTCTTGGTCGCCTATTCCGTGCATTATTGATACTGATAAACTCACTTTATCTAAAAAATAAATTCTGACTCCGCAAAATAACCAACAGATTGAAGAAATCTACAGCATATTTATGCCTAGTCAAAGTAGTGTTTACTGTATTTCTATCCACTGAAATAGAAAACTTTCTTTTTTATGAGTAATTAAATTATCTGAGGCAACGATCAACGCTCGTTGTTCTTAGATTTACTCGGAATTCTCGAAATATAATAATCGATATGGTTTTAAGAATAACAGCAGTATTCAGGCAACGATATCTCATAGTCTCATTTTTATTTCTAGTGTGTTTTTTTTATTCTTCGCACCACAACCCTGAAGTGAATCCTGTTTATTCTGTTAAAATAAATAAAATTAATACTTTTTTACGATCATATATGTATCTCAAATTTTCGAGTGATTTCAGAAATTTGACATTGATATATTTAGATTGACACATATCAATTTTCTCTTCGCGGCCGATAAACGTGGTTTCCTACTTGTAGACATTGATTTAAAGTAGAAATAATAAAATTTAAATATGTTTTTAATTAGGAAAATACCAAAAAAACATATAGTAGGTTTTCTTAATCAAGAATTAGAAAAATGAATAGAAAAATTACGAAAATAAATGATAAATATTTTAATTAAAGATTACGAAAATAAATGAAAAAATTACGAAAATGAACGGAAAACCCTATAATATAACTGTAAAACATTATAACTAACGTCTTGTAATTTCTTTCTTTTATAATAGAACATGTTCTATATTTTTAATGTATTTATCAATTAAGTGGGTTATAAAAAAGTTGATTCTTGTTTTACTCATTAACAAATAGACACTAGATAGGAACAGAAACAGTTTAAGCTATATTGGAATATAAGCTTCACCTCCTTTTTTAATCTTAAAATTAAAAAAAAATACTTGAATTGAATTTACCAGATAATGATTACTCCGAAAAAAGGCCTATGGTTTTTAAAACCCGTTTCTTTCAAAGCGTTTAAATCTAAACTCTAAAACCAAACTCTGTAAGGTAGTTTTTTGGCTTGTTCCTTATTTTTTATGTACTTTTTTTAACCTATCCCATAAGGACTCTATCCCCTGTGTATATATTATAGGGTTATTAGGGTCGACAAAGTGTTTACTATGCTTTTTTTTTAAATGACTAAAAAAATCTCGTCGTGCTCTGAATATCTCTTTCATTCATTTGTTATTATTGTCATATCGTTCTGACATGCGTTTCAATATATCATGTAGAATAACCGCACTTCACTCCTTTACGAGTTCATAAAAAAATTTTATGTGAACCCTACAGACTCCCTCAAAACACCAAATCGTTTCGAAACTCTCTACATCACTTTCCTTTTCGTAAGCTTTTTCACGTCTATCTCAACAATACAACTCTAATTCTCAGTTTTCAGGTTTTCTTGTTGTTTTAGTTTCGAACGGATAATATCTAAAATTGACTTAACATTTCAAAACCCACCTCTAACTCATGAAAAAAGTCCCTTTTTGATGTATCTTTAGACCACAAATAAAGAATCATGACTATGGTTTTTAACGGGAGACGTAAACCAAAAAAAAACAGAATATTTTCGAATACTAATTTTCAGTTTTAAACACTTCTTAGCCAAATAACGCTATCTCAAACCAACTTCGACTTTTTTAACTCTCAAACCATCATCTTTCTACAGTCTTTACAAAACCCCTTTTCCTTTAAAAGACCCATCTTTACACATAAATTGAAACAACCGCTCACAGAACCACATTCAAAATTAACTTTATTTTTCGTCGACAAAAAGGAAGTTTTTTTTTAAATTAAAAAAAAGGAAGACTTATATTTAAATATGACCACAGTTTATTTCTGATAAACAATGTTTTTATATATTTTAAATATAATTATCATTTTTTACTCTTCTTTAAATCAATTTACATCATAATACTTTTTGCCACGCCAAGCAACTTATCATATATATATATATAAATATTTTAATGTTATCTTATATCTTTCTATAATGCAAAAAACTTAAAAAACACAATAATATAAAAAAAATTTATTTTGTCAACATTGCAGAAAAAATTGCTATTTTTCAACTTGCAAAAAAGCTTTAATTCTGTAAAAAAGACTGAAAAAGTGCTGTTCTGCCAACATACTAAGTAGTTTATGTTTTTTTACATTTTTTTTATAGAATATTCGAATATAAAATTTCTGTTTTGATTTTCGTATAATAAAAAAACATATCTTTTAAATATATTCATTTAAAAAAAAAACTTTACGCAAATTAAAACTCGCGACTTCGTAAATAAAAAATAGAAAAAAAATATTTTATATTTAAAAGTTATAAGCAAATTAAAATCTGATATTTCTAAAAATACTAAAATTACATCTATTGAAATAATAAGTATATGATGAATTGTATAGATTATACAAAGAATCAGCTGTAAATTAAACTTTATTAAACAAACATTAGCAAGTTTTTTTTTGAATATATTTTAATTAAGATCAATAATTTAGTTTGTATCGGCGATGGAAAACAATAAACTCTAATGTATCGACTCTATTCGCTTTATTTTAACTAAAAAAAAGTACATTGAAGGTTATATTACCTGGTTCTAGCTTATATCAATAAATAATAAAAGAAAAAAGTTAAACCTGTGTTTATTGATCCATGTTCAACGATTTATTACATCGTTCAAACTTGACTCGTTCATTTAGAAATATCTCGCCTTTTTCATTTTCAAAGAAGCTAAACGGCTCGGTCTCAACAACCACTCTCGTAGTTGTTCCACTGGCGTTTTTGCGCACTTTTAAGAAAAGTCTACATTTAAACAACGTTGTTTTTATTTTTCCACCTGCTATACCTATTGTCTTTCTGAAGAAACTTGTTAATTTCTTCTTCAAATAGTCTTCGTAAAGCTTTATAGATATATCCGCCACATCATCTTTATTTGGAAGTGGTTCAATATGAGGTTCAAAATCTACTTTCATGAAAAAATGCACAAAATAAAAACCTTGTGCTTCTCTTCTCCTCTTAAAACTAGATTTGTATTTTATTTCGTTATCATGATCTAAATTTAATATATAACCGTTATCAGAATCATTGATTAATATATGTTCATAGCACTTAACAAGCAGTCTTTTACGATGAAAGAAGCGCAAACTATTCGGAACAAAATCAAAAACAAGATGCAGATCAACATAAAATTTCCAATAATTTTTCTCTTTTATTAAATTAATTTGATAGAATGAATTTTTCTCAATAAAAACGTTTTCTACTTTTTCATTGTTTTCATTTAGACAATCAATTACTTTTAATTTAGGCTGTCTCTCCGCATATTCATTCCAAGGACAGTATGCGGTTGATAAGTTGTAAATTGGAAACATCATGGTTTTTATTTAAAAAAATTATTTTTTATGCAAATAAATAAAAGCATTGACGTGGTTGTGTTTTCTAAAAACATGTATTTGCTCGACTTTTGATGTTCTTCATGTTAATATGTTGCTTCTCTTGTATTTGCATCATTAAATAAATTGATATTAAAGTGAATAATATATTTTTATGTGTAATATATTTTGCTCTAAGTAGTAAATAAAAGAGAGAAGCTGTTTTATATACAGTTTAATCGATAATTATAGCAATCAAACATTTTATAAACACTTGTTTGTTTTTTTTATAAACATTTATGTAAATAAATATTATGAAAAGTTTTGTAGAACATATTTTTTTTACAAGCTAGTGTAATTATGTTGACAGTGTATATTAAGCGCCACTCTTTTGAAAACAGATATGTAAATTTTTTTATTTTTACTGCGCCCAAAAAAAATATGTTTTTTTTTTATTTTTTATTGTAGCCTTTAAAAAAATAAAGTTTATTTAGATTTGTAAATTTTATAAATTTCCCATAATCGTGTTACGAGAAAGGATAGAGCAATTTTGGCAGAAAAGAGTTAAAATAGAACGATCTGAATGCTCAGATGTGTTGCCAATATCTGGTTTTAAATAGTAGAATCTTCAAAAAAAAAAAACTATTATAATAAATCTCAATAAGAAAACGATATTTTTACAGCTTTATATATAAACATATACAATTTTATTCAATGATATATGCAAAGTTATCATTTTTTTTGTCATAGAAATCATCTCAATATATACATTAAAAAAACAAGACAAAGAATAATGCAATAGAAAAAAATAAGCTACATTAAAAAACAGAACGTCTGCTTTTTTTTATTTCAATGATTTTCGTATTTATCACACACTCTTTAAAAAAAGAGTGTATATAGCGAAAGCAAGTGAATAGTTTTTATAATGAAATTTTAATTATTTGAAATAAAAAATGTTTGAAGTGCGTTTTTCTTTTGTTTCTTTAAAAATAGACTGTAATGTTGTCTTCAAGTTCAAAAGACTTTTATAAGACTAGAAATTTACTTTTAGCCAGTTGGTTCTGATTTATTACACTTAAAAATAACATTTTTATAATATGTGTGTTGAATATTAAAATAAACAACTTTTTTTTTGGTATCTCATTACAATTCAACAATTTGATTCTATCATTAAAAAACATTTCTTTCACTTGTCAAAGTTTTCGCTTCGTGGCTATTCTCGATAAAAACTGATTTTTTTTAATAACTGTAAACTGTATCTTTTCTAGCCGACTTGTTTCTTTGCGATATGCATGTTACGGATTCTATAAAAAACTATTTTCTTTATAACGATGAAGCATTTTAAATACAAAAACGCATGGCGGTTGAAGATATTATTTTTTTGCGACTATAGTCTTTATTATTAAAGTTTTTTATTATTCGTTTTTATATCAAAACATAAAGAATATTTATAAAAATAAATGCAAAGATTAAAAATTTAATGTTCGAAAAATTGTCAATTTTGTGTTCCAAAAATATTCAACACTATGCTAATTTTTTATTGGCTTCGCTAATTCGATTATTAATTGTGGCGTAATAATATTGACATCATAATAATATTTCCCATTAGAATCTTATAATTTAATTAAGTAAAAATATTTTCTATTATAATTTTTATTATTAGCCAGCGTAATAATAATGTCTAATTAAATTATAGCTGCAAATTTCTTTTTCTATATAAAATTAATATATAAATTATTATTACGATAATTGTCGTAATAATAATTCCTATATTAAACGTGTCATATATTTTTTTTTCGCTATAATTTAGTTAAGCATTATTATTGCGCGAGATAATTAATAAAAATTATAATAGAAAATGTTTTCACTAAATAAAATTACTAGAATATAGTGGGAATTAATATTACGATGCTTCTATTATTACGCTACACTCTGTTATAATAATTCCTATATTAGTTTTATATATAAAAATAAATTTGCAGCTATAATTTAATTAGACATTATTATTACGATGTTTATATATTAAAAGAATAATTATAAGTTCTTTTTAATAAAAAAATACAAAATCTATTTGCGAAAACGTTATTTGTTACAAATAAAACCAAGTAAATACTTATCATAGCAAAAACTCTTCGCATACTGTGTGTCCAAAAAAATCAAAAGTTAATATAATATTTGAACATCGGACACTTAACAAATAGCATTAGTAGCAATAAAAAAAAATATAAAGAAAAAAACAAGAAAATTTATTTTAAAAAACGAAGTATTATATACTTTAGAATCAGCTATTGAAAAGCTATTAATATGTAATTTCGAAATCACATAAATATCAGAAATAATCGAGACACATCATCTGTCTAATTATATTGGAATTAATGCGCTTTAAGAACAAAACTCTCGAATATATTCGGATTTAGAGCGAAGCAGATAAAATCATATGTAACCGGATGTACAAGTTCTTAAAAAGAAACAGCATTTTTCTCTGTTATATCATCGACTCCGCTTGTTTTAAGGTTTGTGAAAAAGCAGTTAATGGGCGACACAGTCGACTCGTCTGAATTGCAGAAATGTATTTTGGGAAGTTTCTGCTTGACATTTATTGTTGCTTTTTTATAAAAACGCTTTTGTTTTTCCAAGTAATCGACAGTATTTGCAATTTATTTTCGCAATACTTGAAACACTATTCTACTCATAAGAGTCTTAGAAGATTCTTTACATAGACAATAGTGAAGAGTTTACGACAAGCAGTATTAAGTTATTTTTGAATAGCTTCGACACAGAAAAGATTCAAATAGCTCCAAAACAGCCACAGACACAAGACTAGATAGTGCGTTTCATAAGACAATAATGTCCCGTATCAAAAAAAACATTTATCGAAAACAACACTGAATATATTAATACACCAATAAAAAATTGTGTATCAGTACAATATATCTGCACATAAAGCCACAGAGTTTTCTCTATTTGTTTTGTTTGGGGTTATGGCTCTCTGATCAAAACTGGGCAGCCTAAATTAATAAATTGACTCTCAACAATTGAGAGACAATTACTTGAGCTATATCGAGCGCGATAGAGTCGAATATAATCGAAAATCTCAACCAAAAACTCTTTCAGTCGGATACACTGTTTTCATTGCAATAGAGTTTAACCTAATGTTTAATCAATAATAAGGTCTTTAAAAAGTTTTTACTTTAGGTAACATACGATATTTTGCTCTTACTTCTACCCCGTGCACAAGTTAATCAAAATAACGAACAAAAAGCTACGTTTTGGGTTCATAAAAACGAATAAAAAAGATACAAAACGTCCACTTATACTTAAGTAAACTTTTTACACTAAACATTTTTTATATTTAAATCAATCTTTTTAGTTCGTTTTTGCGTGTTCTAAGAAAGAGTAAAATACGATTTCTGAGCGACGCCTCCGCACAACATTTGACTGTTCTACACGTGTTTTGGCACTATCGAAAACAAAAGAGCTTACATAAATAATTTAAAATAAATTTCAATTATAATTTAAACAAAATTTAAAAGCTTTGTCGTATATCATATATAAACATCGTAATAATAATGCCTAATTAAATTATAGCAAAAATATTCTTTTTGTATATAAAATTAATATAGAAATTATTATTACAAAGTTTAGCGTAATAATAATTGTCACACCTTACAGACATCCACCCACGCCAAAAACATTTCCCCCACTATAAATTTATAATAGTATTTTTATTATAACTTTACTAATATTTATTTTTTCGTCTCGATTCGATTTGTTTCGTTCGTTTCGTTTCGTTCGTTTCGTTTCGTTCCGTTTCGACTCTTTCTTCGTTTCGTTTCGTTCATTCGTTCGTTCGTTTCGTTCGTTTGTTCGTTTCGTTATTTGTAGATTATATATAGTAACATTATAGCCACGTAGCTGCGCTGTTATTTTATATAGTAGTAATCTATAGATGGGCTGCTCGTTACCGGGTAGAGGCTCTTTTTTTTATTTATTTAATATAGTTATTTCTTTAAAGAGGGAGGAGGGGAGGAAAGTGTTTGAGATGTAACAATAATTCTCACTATAATTTGGTAATTTTAAAAAGTGAAGATATTTTATATTATAATTTTTATTAATTACCTCGCGCAATAATAATGCTTAATTAAATTATAACGAAAAATATAATTTATATGACACGTTTAATATAGGAATTATTATTACGACAATTATCGTAATAATAATTCCTATATTATTTTTTATATGAAAAAAGAAAATTCCAACTATAATTTAATTAAGCATTATTTTTGCGCGAGGCTAATAATAAAAATTATAATAGAAAATATTTTTACTTAATTAAATTATAAAAATATAGTGGAAATTAATATTACGATGTCATTATTATTGCGCACAATAATAGCTTTATAAATTTAAGGTTTGTATATACAATAAACCAAATAAAAATAAAACAAAATTATATTTTACTGCGATTAAAAACAATTACACATAGTGTAAAACATTTACATATTTACTAGTTCAAGTAAAAAAAACGAGTGATTTTGCTCCATTTGTTCTAATTTATTTGATATGTAACAGTAAAATATACATAGACAATTAATATAAAAATTAGGAAACAATAAGAAGATAAACAGTCAACGTTTTGTTTTACTAAAACATAAAAAACAATACAAAGTTGATCAGCAAAATTTTTCTCTATTAAAAATAAGAAACAAGATTTTACTACACGCAAGCATTATAAGACTTGTGTTTTTTGTATTATAGTAAAAAGCCAGTCGCCTTTATGAACAACTTTTGCAGAAGTTATCTAAGGAGAGCGAGACAAACGTTATATTGTTTTTTAAAAAAAATAAATTGAGAATTAGAAGGCAATAAAGTCGATATCCTCAACATCATTTTTTTCAAAAGAATTTTTTGATAAATATAAAATTTTGAATTATGCAAGTATTGAAATATGTTTTTCCAAATCACACACGAGATTTGATATAATTTTTTAAACATGATCAAGGCCTATATATTTTTAGTATGGGAGATTTGTTTTTGAGTAAAACGATATTTATTGATTAGTTTATTTGTTTCTGTAGATAGCTGTTCTTTTGGAAAACGATTAAACTTTCAAGTAATCTTCATAATGAGATATCAATTTTGGTTAAAATGAGTATTATTTTTACTCTTTTTTTTTCTCTAAATAAAAAAAGAATCATGATTATAAGGCGACAACATTATGATATAACCAAGTCGGTGTACGGAAATTTTTGGTTCTTCTAAATTTAAAACTTTTACAAGAAAAAAGTTTCTGTAAAGAGCATAGAAAACATATGATTAAAAAAACCAAAAGTATCGGGGCAAGATTGGTCTGGCAATGTGGTCTTTAAAATGTTTGAAAAAGGCTTTTCAGTTCAAAAGAACTACATTTTGCCTGATAAAAAAATATGAGATTATTTACGAATGATACATTAATACAAAAACAGAGACATAAAACGTAAATCTGAGGTTAGTTGTGCAACAATCAACACTATTTTTTAGATTATTCGAAAAAATAAAACTTAAAAAAAAGGGGAAAAAAGAGTGTTATTGAAGTCGATTAGACTAGATGAAAAAGCGTAAATTTGAGCTGGGAAGAATGGTTTCTACTCTTTGGTGTGTCGGGCAGTGTGTAGGACTCTAAAAGAGTTTCTTTTCGAACTAACGAAAATTAGAAACAAAGAAACTTTACATAAAATTTTACAAAAACAAGTAAACGTTGGTTTCAGTTTAATAACTAATGAGAAGAGCGGATATATTGAGGTTCAAAAAGTCTTTTTGTCACATACAATTATTTGTCATAAAAAAAAACATTGTTGATCGAAAAAATTGTTCTACACATAATTAAACGATAGAATCAATGTGGGAATAGCTCAAAAAATACGTGAAAAACTACGGAATCAATAATAGAAAAAAATTTGATTTTTTGTTTTGAAGTTCAAATTCAAAAGAAGAAAAAAAATATTTTTAATAAATTTTCGCACATCATATCGAATTAATTACCTTCAATAAATTTATTTTCATCATTCAATTTTTATTTATAGTAAAAAAAGAGAATCAATATCTATTTTTCTGCAATTTGTATTTATTAATGATAATTTTACAATTTTGATCATATTTTTTCATAATAAAAAAGTCGAATAAAAAGCGTTTCTTATACCCTGTAAGTTTTTATACACATCACATCTTTCGAAAAACCACCGATTGTGTTTGTTTTTAGAGTTTAAACCAATTTCATTTTTACCGCAGTTTCACTAAACCTTCTTATATTCTCTTTTTTTATATTATAAATAAATCTACGAATGTGTTTAAAAAACAAATCAATCGAGTAATAATCGAATTATACTTATGTTAAATACGTTTTATTTCGTCTTTTGACAGCGTCCATGTATTAGCATAACTATTTTGTTTAAAAGAAATTCCAAACTTTCAAAATAAGAACAACTTCAACTTAATTTTTTTAATTTTTTACATTTTTTGGTTCAACAAATCTATATAAAACAGACACACATGTTGGCAAAAAAGCTCTGTTTCTACAATATATTTCTAAAGCATATGTTTTTTAATTAAACTTTATTTACAGATACTAAAATGCGCGTCAAGAGGCTCTATTTTATCTTGAAAAATTAAGCTGCTCTACATGTTTTCTTAGTTTTAATAAAAGCTACCCTCCCCGCCCAAGTCTTTTTTTGTTCAATTTTTTTATGAAGAGTCAAAAAACAAACTTGTAACTTCTAAAAACACTTTGTAAAGTTTTAACATACAAACTTGCTGAGTGTTCATGCTTTTGATAAATTAGTGAAAACATATTTAGATTCTCGTAAAAATTAAAAATTATTGCTTATTTTATTGCGTTCTATATATAGTATTTTTATAAAAGTCGTGTTTTTTTACTCAATTTCATATATTTTCAATCAAATTGTTTTTTTAAAAACAATTCAGTCACTTAAAAACAACCGTTTTACTCAAAAAAACAAATTATTTTTATATATCGAGCTCTCGGAAAATAACTGAACAGCAATTAAATTATTAAACATAAACAAACAGTGATGAATATACAAACGTAGACTAGATAAAATTAGATGTCTCAATAAAAATCAAACAAATATAAAAAAAATATATGATGATATTCGGAGCTTAACAAGTTCATATATCTATAGCTTTTTCAGTTCAGTAGTGTAATTTTATAAAATGAAAATAAAAACGTTCATCGTTCTAATCACACGACAAGCTAAAATACAAACAAAAAGCATCGGTTTACGCAAAACCTTAAAAATTTTGATACGTATGCAATTTAAAAACCATTCACGATTTGATTTAAAAAAAACTTTCCCGTGTAAAACATTAAATTTTTTTCAACTTTGGTTTAAAAAAAATTTTGATCTTCGTAAAACATTAAATTTTTTTCGAACATTGATTTCAAAAAAAATTTAGTCGCGTAAAACTTTAACATTTTTTCAGAACTTGATTTTAAAGTAACCTATTTTAGTAAATATTTAATTTTTTTTAAATTTAGACTAAAAAGAATGTTGGGTCTATGTAAAACATCAAAAGTTTTTAAACGTTAATTTCAAAACAATACACTTTTTGAAAAACATAGCTTAATTTAAAAATATAGTTTTGAAAAAAATTATCTATTACGAGTTTAATTTTTTTTCAAATCAAAGTTTAAAAAATCAATTTTCACCCTGAAATAATTTGTTTCTTGAAATTAACGTTTCAAAAAAAATTTAGATTTTATGTGGCCAAAATTTTTTTTTAAATTAAGGGTTGAAAATATTTTAAGCTTTTGCGTAGAAAAACATCTTGAAATCAAGGTTTGAAAAAAAATCAAGCTTTAAGTGAACTAATTTTTTTGAAAACAAAGTTTAAAAAAAATATTAAATATTTTCGTGAATAAAATTCGTTTTGAAATTAAAGCTTTAAAAAAAATTAAAGATTTTAGGTGGACTAAAGTTTTTGTTTGTTTTTTACGTTATCGAATCATTAGAAAGCTTAAAATTTTCAATTAAGTTTTTTAAAATCCCGATATTAATCTGAAAAGTATAAAATATTAATATAATTAGTATATATGCGATTTTCAAGTCTATTTTGTCTTTTTGCCAACCAATTTTGTCTTTTTGCCAACCAATTTTGTCTTTTTGCCAACCAATTTTAGCTATTTTCCAACCAATTCTAGCCATCTGCCAACTAGCTTTATCATTTTACCAATCAATTTTATTTTATTAAAA
>SBJP01000571.1:0-13136 GCA_014805705.1 Cucumispora dikerogammari
GACTTTTTATAAAGTGACTTGCTTGATTCCATGATCTCTTTTTGTTTTTAATCATACTTTAACGCCCCCCCCCCCTCCCAAGTGAACTTTTGCCAAAATTTTTATAGTAAACTGTACTACTTCACAGTTTCTTGTTGAGCAAAATTGCTTTTATTATTGACCAACAGCCAATTTTTTTACAAGGTTTTATTAAAAAACATAACCAAACTCTGCATCCTAACGCCAAAGTAACTCTTGTGTTGACTATTCATGTTGAGTTTTGTTTTTTATATCACTTTTACTTAATATATTGAATATCTAGAACGAAAATTGTCAAGTGAAAAAACAGTAAAAAATGTTTGTTTTTATTAAAAGCGTTTCTGAAACTCTTGATTCTTCTAATATTTTATGAAGTGACATACGAAATTAATTTGTTTTAAAAAACTCTCTTTTACAATAACAAATAATATATAGATAATTGGTTTTTTGAGAAGAAATAGTTAAAAGCCACAAAAAAACATAAATTAATTATTTATTTTAACAGCGAAGAAATGTTCTGTTTTCGCGAACCTTGTCATTAACGAGATATATGATTTATTATATAACATAGCTCCAAATACTACAGATCTAGGGAGAATAAGTTTTTTGTTAATAAAACACAATCCGACTTCAATTCATTATCAAATCCACACTAGACAATATTTTTTTTACTTCGTTATTAATCATTTAAATTAAAAAGAAATGTTTTTTATTGGAAGACGAAGGAATAATTTTTTAGCCACTCGCGGCCCCGTAGCTGCGGGTTTCCATTCTTCTTCCAAAATATATAACAGGCCAAACATATAATTGTTATAAGAGACAATTCACAAATTAGCATATTTTTTACTTTATTAACAGGTTACTACTTTTTTGAATTTTATTCAGAAAATGCATTTTATATATTTGACATTTAATGGCAAATCAAATACAAATAATCTTTAATAAGAAGCTACGAGCAAAACTCCAAAAATAAAATAATAAACAAATATAATTTCATTTAAAATAAAAATTTGCTGTAATTTAAGAAATATTTAATGTTTTTCATGTTTTTAATTAAAAAAAAATTTTTTCTATCTTTTGACAATAATTTATTTTTTTTATTTTATAAAATATATATAAGTTCTGCTATAATTTTAATTATATTAATGGTTTCTTGTGTTAAAGAACAATACTTAAGACGCTATTTTGTGAATATAGTTCGAAAAAGTTCTAATCAGTGAATGAAGTGAAAAAGTGCTATTTTGGGAATATTTTCTTATTAATAAATGATTTTTATGTCAGTTTAATGAAAAAAATAACTTATAAAAAAGATGATATTATAACCATGTCTATATCAAAGCTTTGTGTTCAATATGGAAAAATAAGATTTCTTTTAATTATTACTCTAATACATATACAACACAGTTATAGTTACGCTAATCGAGAAACCATAGAAGCTCGTGGGGAAACGGAAACGACTTTTAAAAAAAACGAAGAAAGCACAGACCAAAAAAACATACTGTTTCATTCTGCCCAATCAGAACAGGATAGTGATTTAATTGTAGACAGTCTTGTTAAAACTGAACAAAATATCAGCGCCAACCAACACAAGTTTTTAACAGAAAACCCATGCAATGATGAGCAGAATCTTACTTTCAAAGCCGAACCGACGAAACAGGAAAAGATTAAACGATCAACTGACACATATATCAACCCACATAGAAAACAATATACTAATAAGAATCAAAACTATACTAGATTTCATATAACACATAGCTGCTGTACGGAAAAATTATCAGTTTTTCCATCAGAATCAGTTCCCTCTCACTCTTGTGAACATGTGGTTGAATCATCACCTGGAAAGGAGACAAATTGTTTTGGGAATACGGACTTATATACTCAAGCGAAACCTCTTCAAGAAGCCAACCCCAATTTAGAGGAGGTTTCTGAGCCCATGGTAAGAACCAACCCACTTTACGGCGACGTAGAGCACCAAAAACTAAAAGTTGATAATAAAAGAAAGAGAGCCGCTTCATTAGATAAAACTGAGTTGATGACAGGAAAATTTATAAAAATATCAGTTGATAATACCATAAGTGATCATTTATATGTTAAGACTGGAAATAATCGACAAGATATCGAAACATGTGTCAACACAGGACTTATGAACGGCGATGAAGTGATAAACAAAGATATTACTAACGACCAAGAGTTTACCGCTTTTAAACGGCCAAATCAAATAGATAGAACATGTGAATTTTCCTCAAAGGGGCTGTTACAAAAAAAAGGTATACAGGAACACACAACTTTTTTGGACTATGGGCTATACAACAGATTTAAAAACAAGTTAATTACAAACATGCCTACTAGAACATATAAAAAACCAATATCATCTTTAGAGACAGTGTCCGAAAGTAACTACTTATCTACAAAACGTGTTTTTACTCCTCGGACAGTACAACATGATGTTTGTAACTCTAGTAGTAATAAATGTTCATTAGGGTTTTATATAGACTATGGAATAACTGGGGAGGAGGAACGACGAGAACTACTTTCGTGTTTTACTGGAGATATTAAAAAAGAATATGAACCATATCTTACAATTAAAAAAATAATCAAAAATAAACAAGAAGGTTGCTTTTATCTATACATGGTTATTAAAAACATTCCTGGGTTTATGTCTCCTAGGTGGTATAATCTACCAAATGGATGTGAAATCACTGAAAAAACGCTGAAAAAAGGTCGATTTTCTTTCTATAACAAAATTGAGCCAATCGGCCGTGTTCCTATAAAAGAAAATATCAACCTGATAGACATATTGCCTAAATTTGTGTCTTTTAGTAATTCTTTTTTCTTTATAAAATATACTGAATCGATTAAGCTATGGAGGTTTTCTATCAAGAACGATGAAAATCCTTTTAAAATTAATAGTTATCAAACACTAGACACACAGTCGCATAAAACAGATGAGTTAGAAATAGAAGATAGCACACGCCTGAAGAGAGTACGAATACCTATTGTTCGACTGCTCAGTAGTTTAGAAGCAATAGAAAACAGATACACCAAAAGCAGAAATGTTTCGTCAATGATTATTTATGAAATTATATCCAGGTTTCATCAGCTTAGAATCCATTTACAACAAACGGCTAAGATACAATTCTCAATAGAAACCTTAGGAATTGAAATAAAAAAAATCTTGTGTTTCCATACATCATTTTTAAAGGATGGGAAAAAACTCCTGAATTATAAGGGAGAAGACTATTTAGAACGGTTTTTTCTCAAAGCTTATTACAGAGTTTACAATAATTTAGAGAGCTTATCAATTATGATGGCCGCTTCTTATATACAGTTTTTAAAGTAGAAAAAATAATGTATCATAGTTATTGATATAATAAATACAATAAACGTATTGGTACTTAAAACGTATATAATCAAAAAAACACTGTCCAAGGCGTATCATCGCAATATATCTAAGCTGAGAGTGTTGAGTCTCTATTTATTTAATTAAATTTTTAAGCTTTTCAATCTTTATTTAATAAAAAATGTTTTTAGACATAAGATAATTCTTCGTTTATTTAACTCTGGCACATTTCTCAGGTATTCTGAAAAGAAAACTCTTTCGCAAGTTTATACAAAAAAAGACGCTTTATTTTGCGAAATTTGATGATTGTAATTTAGTGGCGAATTATATAATTCTAAAACAACATTAAAAAATAAACTCTCGCTTTTTTTATACAGAAAAATTCCTTTTTATGCCTATTTTTATCGTATTTTGATATATGCATATTTCTTCAAATATTTTATAATTATTGTCGCCTAATTTTTTTAAATAATTTTTAACAATTCTTAATGACTTTTATAATGACTGGTCACCAGTTATTTTGTTTATTTCATCCTTTTGAAATTACTTATATTTTGAGTATTATTTGTTTTTTTACCTGAACTATGTATAAAGTTAAAAGTTTTATATTTTATTTCACTTAATAGTATAATATTTTTCTATATATTGAATACCAATTGTTTCTCTTTCAGTTTTTTTATCTATAATTACAATACCACAGCGTTTTGTTTATATTATAATACAGAGCTAAAAGGCGAATTCAGGTTCGTTTTTTTTATATAATTAAAACACTGCTGTATTTTATTGTTGTTCCAAACTGTAGCAGAAACAAAAATTACATTTTTTAATTTTAATTCTTTTTTAAAACTGTACCTCAACATTATTTTTCAATAATTAAAACTAACCCAATTGATTGGAATGTAGTTTAAAGTTTGAAAAATTCTAAGAATCGTTTGTTGTAAATCATTTTTTTTTTTTTAATGAGTACATGAAAATTGTTGATGTTATAGTTTTCTAACAAAATATAACAAATACATTTATATAACAATCATAAAATTCAGGTTTTATTATGATTTAAAGCTTTATTTCAGTAATATAATCATGCACTAAAAATGTCTAAAATTAACCAGGGTCTTTCAAAATTAAAATATAAATTTTTTTTTTTGATAGTTGAAGGTTTTAAAATAGCTAGATATTTTGAGTTCTTATATCTAATGACCCCGCTTTATTTGAGTCAACAAGACCTGAAAAAGTATTAAAGAAAACTGGTTTTTAAGTTTTTTTTACACCTTAATAGAAAACCTGAGCTGCACTCTTTGGTAGAAACAATTTATAGAAATTCTGGTCTCATTGAAGTTATATAATCTATCGTAAATATAAATTTTGTTGTTTTTCTTTAAACAATGAAAAATTTTTTTTAGACTCAAAATTTGGTTCGATTTTTGATCTCACATACAAACTTTTGTAATTTATATATTTTTGACGTAGAATGAGTTTTGCTTATCATTGTGTTTGTTAAAACAAGTGTGAAAAAGAAAACAAGATCTTTATTCGAAAGTGATTAGATATATATTTGATGTGACGTAATATTAAAACCCCTTTTGTATGCGATTGAGTCATCGTCAAATATAGCGCTTTCACTCTTATATTAATGAGTATAACAGTTTACGACTTTAGCTGTGATGTTTATATTGTTGAGTCATCATAGACAAAGTCTTCTTGTGCCACTTATTTTATTATTCAATTATATTGTCTGGGGGTGTTTTCGCTGTAGATTCTACGACACTTTTTTTCATAAATTTTTGTATGAAAACAATTTTGTATTTTCAAAGTATTTTCTTCAATTACCATACAAAGTAATCGACTCTATAGTGTAAAAAAATATTATCAATTAAAATTAGTTTGTTTTTACACACATTTGCGTAATTTTTAAGTTTTTAATTTATCACGAGAAACTGTATGTTTTCGTTTATCTAATACTTTCTTACAGGCTTATTAGTATTTAAAATATTTTTTTATTTAATCATAAAAATTGATATAGACCATTGAGATTAGTGTTTTCCAAAGCTTTTGAGCATTGTCTTACTCACTTTGAGACTAATGCAACTAAAATAAAAAACGAAATTGTTTTCCATTTTAGAAAACAAAAATATATTTTAATATACATTTTTCTAAGTTCACTAGGGTCGGTACTACATGAGTCATACTAATCGTTAACAATAATACTAAACAAAGAAGAGTGTCAAAGTGAAGCAATAAAAAAAAGTTATTTCTAGTAGCAGCCGAAATTAATCGATTTGATTTGTTTTTTGATTAAAAATACATTGCTTTTAAAACAGACACAAACAGTATAAATATTTGAACTATATAACTCTGTTTTCTAAGTAGATCAATTATATAAGATATAATTATGTTTATTTCTTTTTGCACATATAGCAATATTTTATTTTGTATTTTATGAAAACAAAGCCACCCAGATTCGAACAGCCTCTTTTTAATTCTATTTGAAAATATTCGTGTAAGTGTAAGTATGTTATTTTTATTGAAATAAATAAAAAGTGCTGTTCGAAGTATTGAATATATATGTTTTTAAAAACATTATATTTAAAAACGATGGAAAGTTGTAAAAAAGTGAAATTAAAGTAAAACATGTAAATAATTTAATAATCTTTTGTGTTTTTTATTGATAAACAGTAAAACTACATCTAATTAAAAACTTAACAAACGTATTCAAAATTATTTACGTGCTGTGCTATACACTAAAGTTATGTTTTTGTTTGCTTACTATTTTGGTGACAGTACAAAAGTTTTTTTGATACAAGATATAATATGAGAAAAGAGACAAATATTTTTTCAGTTTTAGCAGCAATTACAGAAACAAATGAATATATTGCAAATATAGAAAGTTCTCAACATAATGCAAAAAACATTTATTTTATTACGGGGCCATGTTTTATTGCAGGATTTATGCATAAATATAAATAAAGATATGCATAAATATAAATAATAGTATTCATAAATATAAATAAGGGTATGCATAAATATAAATAAGAGTATGCATAAATATAAATAAAAGTATGCATAAATATAAATAAAAGTATGAGTATATATAAAGAGATGTAAATAAAAATATAAAAAAATATACTCTAACTCTACGAAATATCCGACTTATCTCATCTTAAAAAGTTAGGTCATTCAAATAATAATTAAAGAGAAAAACTAATATCACATAGTTTCACTTTGAAAATAAAATATATAAATAAAACACAACATATTTATTACATGAACTCTGTTTATAATGAAACATGAAGCGATAATAATATAAACAGCCCAGATCAAGTGAGAAGATAAAAACATTAACAGAAGAAACACTGCAAGGCATACAAATAGGCGTAGATTTAGACCTATCGCCTAAAAAAATTGCAGGTAATGTAGACATTTCGATAGGTAGTATTTATAAGATACTAGAGAAGATAACAGATAACAAGCCTAATACAGAGATTCTGTCTGTAAAAAAAGGAAGAAAAAAAATTATAATGAAAGAATAAAAAATAAATTGACCCAAGTTTTGTTGAGAGACCTCTCACAAGTCTAGAAAGAATTGACAGACTTTTGAGAAATAATATTAAAAAAAGCCAAAGCACTATATCTAGAGTTTTTAAGAAGATGAGTTGTTGAAGAAAAAGGCTTGTTAGAGTTTCAGAAAAGCGCAACAGTCTTCGAAAACAGTACAGCTCGTCAAATTTACGCTCGTTTAATAGAGCAAGAGTGTTACAATAATCTTGTGTTTATAAACGAAACCAGTGACAACCTACATCAAACACAAAAATATGGTTATTCTCTAATAAATTCAAAATGTTACAAGCTTGTTAGAGCAAACAGGAAAACAAATATAAGTTGTCTAGTAACAATAAAAAATTTAAGAGAGCTTTTATATAAGATTAAAGATAGCTCTTTTGATAAATATGCGTTTATAGATTTCATCAATTCGGAGCTAGCTCACCATTTCACTGCACACCCAAATGATATTTTAATAATAAATAACTACGAATTTTATCATCGAAAAGATGTAATTCATTTGTTAACAAATAGACACATTGACTATTTGTCCATCACATCCCATTCGCCTCTGTTGAATTCAATTGAAGAATATTTTAGTTTTTTAAAATCAAAACTTTCAGCGTTAAAGATCATATCAGTAACAAGAGATAGCATGAATGAAAAAATAATCGAAATTTTAAATAACGAAGATGTAGATTTCAGTGAATGGTTTATGAATATGAAGAGATTTATTGAAAAATTGCTTTGTCGACAACAATTTCTCTAACTAAAGATTTATTTAAAACATTTTGTGAAACATCTTTTTAAACCAATCTATCAGTTTTTTTATTTAAACTGTATAAAATTTTATAGTAAAATGTATTACTTATTGTTCCCATATTTTTTTACATTGTCATATTATAGTTTTCGAGCTTTTTTATATACTGTTTTGTTAATGTTGAGCTCGCTGATAATTATCTTCGTTTTTATTTTTTTTTTCGAATACTTTGTCTATACTTGTGTTATGTCTTTTTGCTATTTTTATTAAATCACTCTGTTTTATGTTCGCCGTTTTTATATTTATTTATATTTATTCAGCCGTGGTTTTTTATTTATGCAAAATTTTATCTATTTGTATGTATAATTTTATTTATACTTGTGCATAATTTTATTTATATTTATGCTTGCTTTTATTTATATTTATGCATAATCCTGTAAATATTAAATTTTTGATTATAATGGGAATGCCGTGTTTTTTATGAATAAAAAGTTCGATATTATATTTTATTTAAAAACAAAGTTAAAGAAAAAACTATTTTATAAACGAGCCACAAAAAAAAAGAAGACCACAAGCATTCCGGAGCTGAGATTTGCACATCTCTGTACAGGAAGATACTTTGAATATTATATTCTACTGATCATTTTTCAGAGTTCTATATTATAAAAAATGTTTATGTTTTTGTAATTTTTTATGTATTAAACAAAAACGATCTACAAACACAACTTGATTTCTGAATTTTCTGACTTACGCTATAGCACACTCAGTTATTCTACGGCGTGACGAGACATAGTAACGTCGAACTAAAACAACAAATCATTTTTTTAAGACCTCGTTTGATAGAAGATCTGTTTAAAAACCTTTTTTGAAAACAGTGACTTAGAAAACAAATAAAAAAATTTCGTTTAGTGGACAGGTAGATAATAAGAATTGTTGTATAATATCATGTGAAGATTATGAATAAAAGTTGTTATTTTAAAAGCTTTTATAAAAAACCTTATATAATACAATAAACAAGAGTTCTATTGAAAGATAAAATTTTATAACTCAACTGTAAAAATTAAAAATAACGCTTGTCTATTAAGACAAAGATTTTGAATAGGCTTGTTAATGACGTGTTTCTAAAGTCTTTTATCAGTGTTTTTTCAAATATTTGTTATCCAATATTTTATAACACTCGTCTTTACGTCATATATTAAAGTTCTTTTTTTTCAGTACATCTAGGATTTTTATTGAATAGATCAAACTTTTATGATTATATTAACTATAATATACGCGATATTTTTTTATCTGTTATGTCTCCCTCCATAAGCCCTGTCATGTTTCTAAATTTAGCTAATGAGACTTGGTTTCTATCGGAGAACTATAAATAAATATCTGTGTATAGATGAATCCGACTATTCTATATTCGCAGTTAACCACCCTGCTAACTTGTTCTCCTTGAAAAGGTATAAGGCGAAAGTTATCATAAAACTTAGAAATAATATTTTAAATACAAACATGACGTTGAAACGGGCTATAAATATAATAAACGAATATATATAAATGTTTTTTATATTTTATCACAACTAAAAGATCTGCACCTAACTGGTTGATCGAGATGTTTTGTAAAAAAGCTAGAGTCTTATGTATATATGACATATTTATCAACCCAAGACGATAAAGATAAACATGCGAATATAAAAAACGATGGACCAAATGAACTAAAAACTTGAAGAAGCATCTGTTTTTGGGTATGTTAATGCTAACAATCTTGAAAAGATTTTAATAAAATAAAAAGTTATCATTAAACTATACAGTTTTTAAAACAAAAAAAACGAAGGATATTTAAAAATCGGTGTTTTAAAAGAAAAGTGTTGTTTTCTCAAATAAACTCGCAAACGTTCAAAATAAACTTACCGACATGAAAAATAATTTGTTTTTTTTATATTTTTGTCTCATAACCGAAGTTAAAGACGCTCAAAATCACGTGTATCTAGATAAACATTTGAGTATAAAAATTTTTGTCTCATAACTGAAGTTAAAGACTCTCGAAATCGGTGTATCTAGATAAACATTTGAGTATAAAAATTTTTGTATTGATAAAGCGAAAAAGAAATGTAAGTCTTTTTTTTAGCTAATATTTTTATGATATGAAGCTGTAATCAAAGTATTCTAGTAGTTTATTTAGTTAACTTGTAAAATAAGAGCACTTATAGGCCAAGGAAAAATACATCACTTGTTGATCTTGTGCAGCTTAATGTTCATTATAAAAGATATTAACAACCGTTTTGTACGATATTTTGAACTTCGTCTTAGGCTGTTTACTCTCGTAATAAACTCTAAGTTTCAAATATAGATAATCTAAGACTAACGAGTTCTCAATCTTTTTCAGGTTTTTAATTAAAACTTTTCTTTGATTCATTCTAAAGTATTCACTCGTACAAAGGAATGAGCGTTTTCAAAACTCTAGTTCTGTTGTGATCTAGTTAATAACAAAAAAATTCTTTCTGAAACAGCGAACTCTACACTTAGAAATACAGAAAATTAAATATAGACTGGAAATATAAGTGTAAAAAAGTGACAAAAGCATACTTTTAATTTTTTAAGTGATAGTAAAATATTGTATACTTTTATTATATCCTTATTCAGACTAATAGAATAGATTTAAGCTAGTAAAACATCGTTTAATTCAGTGAAAATTATTATGTTATATACTATTTTCCTTTCAAAGTGAAAATAAGACAGCAATCAAAGTGATAATAACACAACATTCATTGTGGATACAACACAACATTCAAAATGAGAAAAACAAAACAAGCAGGTTGAAAATAAAACAACATTCAAGCCAGAATCACACAACACTCAAAGCCAGAATAGCAATAATCAGTGTAAAAAAAAATAACGTACAGACGAGCATCGCTACATTCAACATAAAAAAACGTGTTTAAACGATTTTATCTAATCTCTCGTTTTTGAACTTTAAGAGGCTATTTCTTAGTTAAAGATTACAAAACAAGGGTTGACTATTGAAACTTTAAAAAGTCGAGATAAATGTTTGAAAGTCAAAAAAAATAAATATCTCTTTGATTGTAAAAAAAACGAACTGTTTTTTTAATCGAAAAGAACGAGATAATTATTTTTATCTGAAAATAAGAGATGTCTGTTAGAAACTAATAAACACGAACCGCTTATGTAAAAAAGAATACACAAATAACTACTCTTTTGTATAAACGCTTAGCATGTGTTTTTAGATTTCAAATAAATAGATCGAATTTTTTTAGTTTAATAAAATTGTCATAGTTTTTAGGTTTAAATAATTATGTTCTTGTTTTTCGCTCCAAGTAATTGAATCGTGTTTTTAGGTTTAAATAGTTATATTTATTTTTACAGTTCTATATTTTATCTCTGCTTATTCGGACTTAAAAAAAATACCCGAACCCAAACTCTATTATTAAAAATAAAAACAAAATTTTAAAACCACAAAGAGGGTTTTGGTTATACATTCGCAAACAGTTTCCATATTGAGTGTAGCGTTTTTCAATTTAGATGTTATTTCTTTCACTTTGAGTTTTGTTATATTCAATATGAAAGCTGTTATTTCATTTTGAATGTGAAGAAATTACATATAATTTACATAACGTCGTGTTTGTTTTTTCGTTTGTGATCGAAATAAAAAATTATGTTAAACGAATATAAAATATTTTAAAGAAGAAGTTAAATACAATTTAAACGTACACACAGGCCATATGAGTTACTTTTACGAGATATATGGATAAAAACTATTTTTCTTCTCGATATAGATTAAGACCTGGAAAACATTTCCAGTAAAAAGGGCGAAGTTAAATTAACCAGAGAACCTTTCGCATATATAAATTTAAAACAGCAAACTAATTTATTTTATGGAAAATCAATAAAATATTATATTCTGTTTTTTTATATTTTTAATCTTTAATGTAAAGAACAGTCAGCCGATGAGAACTTATATTAATATTGTTGATTTCAAAAAGGATTTATAAGATATATGTCTGTTTTTGTTATTCCGGTATAGGTTTTTTATTATCGAAACGTTACTAATAATATCAGTTAGTTTTTCTAAATATTTTTTTAGTTCTATTAACATTAAACGTAGCAATTAATATTGTTTGATTTTTATCGTTTTTTCATTGTTTTATACGTAGTCTTTTTTTAAGAAAAACTAATATATCAAACGTTTTTATTGATTTATAAGCTTATTGCTTCACGGACCTGTAAACTTTTTTGTTATTTTGGTTTATATTTATTAACGATATTGTGCTTCGTGTTTATAACTTTGATTATAGAGAAGCGCCATTTTTGTTTCGATATAAAATAACATCAACGCTCATAAGGTATTAATGTTTTTTTTACAAATCAAAGCGCTTTTTTCTTATCGACATTATGCTTAAGAGATGAGCTTTGCCCAAACTAATCTTCTTTCATAAATGAGTTACTTGCTTGTATTATTATATTCAAACTTTTTCAAAAAAAAAAACAAACGTTTGAAATTATCTCAAGAAAAATTAAAGCGGTGTGTTGTATGAAAGATATTTTGTTTAGTTTGATATAAAAGTAAAGATAAAGTTTAAAATACTTAAAAAAAGAACCATATATCATGTAAGCTTTAATATAAAATTATGACAAATACCTGCGTGTTGTTAAAGTTAAGGTTTAAAAAACTTTTTTTTTTTTAACATATTTGTAATGGTAAATTTACAGTTCGGATACAATACGGGTTAAGTCTTTTAGTTTAAAATATATTCTTTTTTCAAATTAATTAAGAAAGCGGCTGGGAAAAGACGGAATGATATTTTTAAATGAAAAAAAAATATTTTAAGTAAAGTTTCTCATTTCGAATTTTACTACAGACTTAAATTATTGTTTTAATAAAGAAAAACTTTTTGGCTAAAAAACCTATCTCGAATTTTATTACAACATATATGTGAAAGAATTATATTTTTATCTTAATGCACGTTTACTACATAAGAAAACATAATAATAGATACAAAATATAACACTTTTTCACAAAAATAACTCGTTTAATTACAAAAGAAGCCATTGTTCACAAGACTAACATGTTTATAGCATTATTGATTTCAATGTAATTAAAACGTATAAATTTCACATGTTTATTAGGTTTTTAATGAAAAAAATTTTAAAAAAACCATATCTAAGTTATTTTTATTTATGGGCTACACAGCAGCAATGATCAAAACCAATTTAACAAGAAACCAAAAATAAAACTATTTTCGAAAATAGATTCTTTTAAAAACAAAAACACACATAACTTTAGAAAAAGTTTTTTTCAGATCGCTAAAACGTTTTTTATATAAAAGGTTTTCTTGTTAAACAATTATTTTTTTCATTTTCCTATTACCCCCCCCCCCCCCCCCCCCCCCCCCCCCCCCCCCCCCCCCCCCCCCCCCCCCCCCCCCCCCCCCCCCCCCCCCCTCCCCCCCCTCCCCCCCCGTCTTTTTTCTAATT
>SBJP01000572.1:0-13128 GCA_014805705.1 Cucumispora dikerogammari
AATATTATTTATACGTGTTTTTAACTCATTTCGATTAGTGAATCTTTGATCATTTGAGGCCAGTTTCGCTTTAAAATGGCTAAAGTACTCTTCTATCGGGTTCAATTGTGGAGAAAACGCTGGAAGAAACCGATGATTAATATTATTTAACTATAGCTCGGCAATCACATCTTTTCTATGATGAAAACTACAGTTATCCATTATAAGTATATCGTCTGAGTTGTTTTCAAAATGTGGTTTTACTTTGTTTCTAATGCACTCAATAAAGACATTCCCTTTAAAAGCGCTGTCTTTTGTTTCGTATGTAATTATTCCCGAAGCTTTAATAACAACTAAGAAGCTAATATTTTGAATTCGGTTTACTTTAACTACTTTTATGGCTTTCTCCTTTTTAGACGAGTATCCATAGTTTTTACTATGCTGTAAGTTAACACCAGTCTTGTCGAGAAATACTAATTTATTATCAGAAATTTGGTTTATGACACCGAAGTGTTCTTGTCGTGCGTTTATTGTTCTTATTGGTTTATTTTTCTCTGGTATTTTAACCAGTCTCTTTCTAGTGTAGTCCATTTGCTTTAACACACGAAAAACGCTGCTTTGACTTTAATGTCGTTTGACTTCTCTAATTCTGTCTGTGTATAGAAACAATCTCTTTTGAAAGCGTTTACTATCTTTATTTTAAAAGCTTCATTTGACCCAGATTTTCTATCTTTCGCCACGATATGATATCCTGATTACTTTTATCTTTGAAAATTTTAGTAATTAAATTATATGCTGTTCTTAAAGATATGTTTTTGTCGTTTGAAATTTCTGTAGTAGTACAATCTGCCCCAAGGACTGTCTAATACTGTTTAACATTTTAACATTAACCAATTTTCTAAAATTTTTTACTCGTGTGTTTTCGTTAGTGTTTTCTCTCATGTATCTTTTGAGGTCTGAGTTTTATATTTTTTATTTGTGTTTTTTGGTTTTAAAAAAAATTTCATATATGCTTTCTGATGGTTTTATACAAAAATAGAAATTTTAAACATATCAACGGCTTTTTGTATATATAACAGATGCTTTCTCATGTAATAGCAAATATAGTAATAAAATTGACTGATGTAAACTTTTAAATATCGTGAATAAAATCTATATTTATAGGTTATATTTAATTTCGGTTTTAATGTTTATTTTTGCATATATTAATGAATAATTTTTGCATATATTTATGAATAATTTTTGCATATATTTATGAATAATTTTTGCATATATTTATGAATAATTTTGCATATATTAATGGATAATTTTGCATATATTAAAGGATAATTTTGCATATATTAATGGATATTTTTGCATATATTAATGAATAAACCTGTAATAGTGTTTAACTCCTGTCTGTTCAGTAAAAGTTTTCTTTTTAATTTTTTGGCATCGATAAACGAAAACTCTTATTCTAAAAATTTTTTAAAGAAGAAAGTTTTATTAATTTTGTAATTTCAAAAAAAAATTATAATTAATCTGAAAAAGAGACACAAAAACACACTTGTCTAGTTTTAGACAAACTAACATTTTTTTTTGTTTTCTCTTTCCATCTCAGACAATGTTTGTAGAAAACCTAGGATATCGGACTTATATAAAACATACAAAAAGACGTAATTTTTTACGGTGTATTTTTAAATTTGTTTAATATGTTTTTTTTTTCGTTTGCTACAAGCTTTTTTTCTTCTTCAGTATTTAATAGACTCGTGTGTTTTTTCAGTATTTTTAAAAAAAATTGGTGTTTGATCAACGCTAATCTTTGTTCGATATGTAATCACTTCTTTTGAGTTATATTAAAATTACCCAGACAACACGTTCAAAGCGATACAACGATCGCGCTTTTAAATTTAATGTTTCCCATTTAAACTTTGATAATTTTCTCGAGATTTTGGGTCATTAGAATGAAAAAAACATGTTTTTACTTATCAATCACCTGGTTATATTGCCGTTTTCAATATAAGTTTAACTAAAGAAGTAAACGTTCTGTTGTAAACAGAAAATGTATGTCTTATAAAAAACAAATGTTTATCAGTATTATTTTCAAATTATAAATATTGGGTAAACTAAAATTGTTAATCATGATTTTTTTATTTATCTTATGATACTATATCTATATTTTTTTTAAAATATTAAAACAGAAACCAAGCTTATTAAGCCTAGATTTGTTTTTTTTGCTTTTTAAAATTCTATTTTATAAAGATTTTTTATCATTATTCAGTTTTTTTGGGCTAAAATACAATTTTACCAAGAGTAACTGTATCATAACAAAGGTCATGTATGTTGATCGGCCGTAGAAGCATATGCTGTATTAACAGTGTTGAAAAACAAAGTCGTTAATCGTAAAACGTTTTTCTTTTATAAAACATTGTTTCCGTTTCTCAATCGCACTTAACTAGCGAAAAAAACGTCAATTATAAAAGAAGTTCAAGATAAACCATAAGTAATTATTTAAAACAAAATTTTGCAAACAAAAATACGAGTTTTGTTTGTTATTTAACTTTTTCTTTTACACCACAGCTCAAGAAAAATATATAAAACACTTAAAAAAAATTAATGAAGGTCATTAGGGCCCAGGAAAGCACTCTTTTGGCTCTTTTTTTATAAATGTAATAAATACGCTTTCTTAAAAACCTATACAAGTTACAAAAGCGGGCTTTTTTGTTATTCAGTAGACTAATGATTAAGATTTGTATCTTCCGAAATCAACTCAGTTAAGATCTTGCTTTCGAATTTGATATAGCTAAACGTTCGTTTAGATACTAGAAAAACCGCTACGATTTTCTAAACTTCATGCAGAAAAAAATATTTCAAACTATTTTCAGTTTATTATAATCTAAAAAAAGATGATTAAAAAATAATTCATAATTGTATTTATTTATGCTTAAGTGCCTTTTTTTCGGCACTCTAGTGATCACGCACTAAACTTATGCAAGCTTTAAAGATAGATGCCTAACCCAAGTATTTTTATTTATGTTTATATTTTTTTTTGTTTTGATCTGAATGGCTTTTGAACAAAGATTTTAATTTAAATTTTTTTAATTTACAAAAAATTTTTTTTTAAAATGATCAAGTAGTCTAAATTTAAATTTACTGTAATGCTGAGTCTCCCATAACAAGTTATTATATGTTTTATTAAAAAAACTCTGTGTTTAATGAAAAAACTTTTTAAAAAACATTCAATTCAAATCTTTATTAAAATAAACAAACATTTAATTTTTAACGTCTTTTTTTAAAAAGTGATTATAATCCACAACATTCCTTGATTAAAATAAAACTTTTTTTTTAATCGAGCGGTTATTTCGGGTATATTATAAAAACCAGTATGTGTGTTAGGAAATATATATATTTAAGTTTTGAATCATTAAAGTTGTTAGTTTGTACTATCCGATCTATTATCAAAAGGTTTTTTTACTTCACACTGTTCATCTTTCGAACACTATTTTCTAACACACCAAAATCCTTAGATATTTTATGACTTCTTTTACTTTTTCCTAAATATATTTTAACTGAATTATGTGATTAAAGTTGCTTGTAAACAACAAACCTCAAGTGCACCTAGATCAAAAGTATATGGGTTTCTGAAAGCCCGAATTGTTTATTTCTATAGCTTTTTATTGTTTTAATCAACTTTAAAAATTTCTTGAAGATTTTTTTCTTGTAAGTGCGAGAACCATGGAACGGAGACGCAGCGAAAAAGTAGATATGAGAATAGTTAGAAATCGTCATGTATACATAATGTTTTTTTTTGATTAAATATTAATTTTTTTATTGATCAGCATACAATAAATCGTTTTTAGGAGAACACATTCGAATCTAACAATCAAAAAATATAATTGAAGTATCGACGCAAGAATAAATTAAAGACGAAAATTTGCGTTACTTTCTCACTAAAATCTAAACTTAAAAAAACAAATCAGAACACTAATTTGAAAAACAGAACCCGAGAACTTAAACTTTAATTCGATCATGAAAAATGTAATTTGAAAATATAGTTATATACCTGACCAAATTTTTTAAATTTAAAAGCTCTACTATTATTCGACTTTGAAAAAGGCTGCACTATTATCGTCTATAAGAGATTAATCGAATTTTCGCATAAAAGCAATATAAATTAAAAATCGAATATTCGCGTAAAATACAAATTATCAAAAATTCACGAATACTATAAAAACATATTAAAAACGCCAAGAGAAAGTTTTTAAATAGAAAAAGACTAAAAACGATTAGAAAAAATCAAAAAATAGGTTTGCAAACAAGAATCTTATAAAAACAACAAGTAAAAGAGGAAAAACGTTTCTTTTTTTTCAAAAGTTATATTTATAATTTGATCCCGCTGCTCTTACGAATAGAGAACAATTAGACTTAAAAGTAGAAGTTGTACGTGCGTTCTGTTTATCTTCGAAGAAATAATATTAAAATAAAGAAAAACAAACACGAACCAGAAGACCAAAAAACAAAAAGATTAAAAACAACTAAGCACATTAAACAAATGAAGCGAACCACAAACTAGAATTTCAGTAGTATTCTAAACACAATGATAGCAAATGCTGCTGCAATTTTCGATACGGCAAAGAGCCCATCTTTATTAGAAAGTATGAGAAATATAGTAAAAAAAGATAAGAAGAGAATAGCATGATAATTGCCTGTAGAATTGATGAATAAAACAAAAACTCTTAGAAAAAATGGTTCAGAAATTGTTCTCTTGCGTTAGATTCGGCTTTTAGAGATAACAATTAGCTTATAACTTTTTAAGCACGTGGCAAAAGAAAAGATGTTTAGTAAAGCAATCCATTAATCGTTTGATAAAACTTTCAAGATAGCAATCCGGCTATTTTAAATTTTTTTTATGTTACTCGTTATCTACTCAGCAAGTATTGAGCGCTTTTCTATGTTTTAATGATAATTAAAAGTCAAAATGATTACGAGCAGATTTTTAGCAAGCTTTTTGAAACAAATGGAAATAGACTATCGTCTATAAAGAAAGATTTTTAAAAAGAAATAGCTAATGCAGCAGAATCTTCTTTCAGGTTAAAAATAAATGAGTGTTACTTTCACCTTGCACAGTCATTATAAAAAGAATACAGTTTTTGCCATTATCTAGAAGCTATTTACATAACATAAATTTTTGTAAAGTTATACAAAAATTTCTTTTGTTGGCTTACTACCACCAGCGGTAATATCGTTGAATATGAAAAGATAAAGAACATCTTATTAAAAAATTATAAATATACATGGTCTGGGCGATTTTTAGAGTATCTTGAAAAGAGATATATCAATTAAAACAAAACCCAGCGTAGTTCAAAAAATCGAATTCAACCCAATAGACTGGTCAGTTTATGAATAATTCTTTTACGGATGCTTTGGACAAACAACGGCTCAAAGAAAGAACGAGAATATCAAAGTTCCAATCTCAATTCCGAAAACCAAATGTTCCACTATTATAAATAAAATCTTGAACAATAAAAATGAATAAAATTCTAAATCGATTCAATTGAAAACTAAAAAGGTATTTCTAGATTTCACATTCCCAAAAAAACATGAATTAAATAAAAAAAGCCTGATTTAGGTTATTATAATATAGTTTGATACTTTCCTAGTTACTTTCAACTCTGTTTCGCGTTTCACAATCCTCTACGAAAAATTAATTTGATCACAACAAAACTTGATAAAAGTTATTATATTATAGTTCGATATAATATAAATTATTGAAATTTTGATAATATAAATATTGCTATAATTTATGTCATGACATTAACACCGGAAGCTTTTTACTAAACCCTCTCATCGTCAGAAGCCCCAATAAATTTTTTGATAGAGAATAACGTTATTTCTACGATAAATAAACTGTGCGGAAAATGCCGAAAACTAACAACAATAAGAACAAGGAAAAGAAAAGCTGAGAATTTAAGATTTTATTATAGATGCAATGAATGTAAAAACAAATCTTCTGTTTTTAAAAATGTTTTTTTGACACAAAGAAAGCGAATGATTTTAGCCAAAAAACAATCAAAAAAATAATATTAAAAAATAATTTTTGATTGTTTTGAAGTAAACACACGAACGAATTATGAAAAATACGAGCATAAGATATGTAAGACTGTAGTAAATTAGACGAATTACAAAGAGAAGTAATGACTAAATATCGCGAATGATAGAAAAAATGGGTAACGAGAGTAAAAAGATTGAAAGATGATAAAAGTCTTTTTAGAGAACGTAGAAAATATCACAGAGACAAGTTTTTACTTAGGATGTTGATGCGAAAAAATAATAATATTCGTTTGCGTCGAAGAAGAAATTGCGGCGAACGGTTTGTCGAACCTTGGATATTTGAACAGGTGAAGAAAGAAACAAATAATATCAGGAAGTTTTATATACAAAAAATAGATGCAAATACATCGATGGAAAATATTTCCGTGAATGTAGAGTTGAGTTCAGTAATTGTTTATGATAGTTGAAAGGTTACTCAAGATTAAACGAAAACGGGTACATACACTAAAAAGTTATTCACGAAGAAGATTTTATAGACCCAATTTTGATGCAAACACCCAAGACCATTGGATGTAATAGGGTCATGCAAAACAATTAATTATAAGGCAAATAAAAAGGACTACAAACGAGTTGTTACAATCTTATCTCGATGAGTTTTGCTTTCGAAAACGATTTGTTATTAATACTTTTCTGGAGTGGTTGCAACTCCGCAATAGCATTTCTTAAATTAATAAATATCTTATTTAATGGTTTTTTTTTGTTTTTACATATAAAAATCAAAAAATGCTTTTTTTCGGGAAGTGTGCCGATCCATATAGGGAAAAAAAATGTATTTGAACCCCAAGAATGTCACTGAAGGTTTTACTTGATCACTGTATTAAGCAGAAATCGAAGTTAAAATAAACTCTATCTTAAGCTTAATTGAAATATTGACTATAGCAGACATTATAAATCTATTGGTGTGAATAATTGAATTTTTTTTTAGTTAAGTTTTTTTATTAAAATGTTAAATAAAGCGACTGTTATCGTGTTCGAATAAACCGTTGTATATGAAATGTACGTTTAAGCGAAAATGCTACTCCTGTAACTTTTAATGATATAATAAGCTTCTTGAGTTGTCTAAAAGTTCTCATAAAAACATAAATTTTATTATACAATAATTATTATATTTTTAGGCAGATAATCAGTTTTTTATCTGATTTGGTTTTTGGCGAGACTTTAAATTTTCGCTATGCTCAGATAATCGACTTTATGACTATTTAGATACACAACAATTTTTTTTATTTAAAATTCCGCATGTTCGTGGAAAGAAGACACGAGAACCTTGTTTTTATATATTCGAAAAAAACAATATTTACATTTATATTATATTCGCCTGTCTTTTTCAATAAAAACTTAAAGTTTTATAACTTTAATGTATTTTTCGGTAGACTGTTTTGATTTATCAATAATTAGAGACACGGATTTTAATATTTTTCTGATAAATAATTCCTTGATACTTAGACACTGCTTTACTATATTTTAATAGCAAAACAATTTTAGTATTTAATTAACTCTTTCACAATTTTTGGTCATTATAATGACCAAAAAAATTTAAGAAAATTTAAAAGCGCCATTATAATGGTCAAAAAAAACAAGAAAATTCAAAAAGACTATTATAATGATCAAGAAAAAAATTTAAAAAAATAGAATGATCATTATAATAGTCAAAAAAAAATCTAAAAAAAATAAAATGGCCCTTATAATGTTAAATAAAAAAACTAAGAAACTAAATTGGCCATTATAATAGTCATTAAAAAATTTATAAAAAACCAAAAAGAGAATTTTGAATTTAATAAAAAGTGAAATGAACGCAAAATCTTAAAAAACTGTAATAAACACTGTACGCTTTGTACATCTCATTGTTTCGAACTGTGCTTTAGTCAAACCATATGAAGTTCGGCGATTTTGTTATGAGAGCGTGGAAATGTAAAAATAAGTTATAGTAGTTTTTCTGAAAAAAAAATTTTCTTTCTATTTTAACTTTTTTAAGATCGAGTTCTAAATAAATAAATTTCGTAAAATATTGGGTTCAAAAACCTGAAGATCTATTGAAATAAACAAGTATATATGACGCGGCTAAAAGAAACTACCAATGCAGCTCTGCAAAACTTCCTTTTTATTTCTCTCTTTTAAAAAACTCTGTTTTTAGTTATATGAACACATTAATTTTTGATAAACAATTAGTTCGCGGGTACCGTTGATTATTCTATTGTGTTATCATATAAATAAGCGTATTTATTTGACTTATAGAAATGTTAAACCCCGTTTCAACTAGATACACTGGTTCATATGTTTTTGCTCTGAATTACAAATGAATAGATCATTATTACAAGTAATCACGTAGAATTTTGTTTTTAATCGTTACTAATAATAAACTCTTTCTCGTGTTCGAAAACATTTTATAGTATCCGAGTGACAAGTGTTTGGTTCTTGTTAGTGTTTTTTTGAAAGTACACGAAAAAATGAAGATGTCTCTTGTGTTGTTCAGCTTGGTGTTTGATTAATCACGCGATATCTCTTCGATAAACTTTTCTTTTATTTCTCTTTGAAACAAAAATTCAGCGACGATTTTTTCTAGCCTAAATTTTATATTTAAATCTCTAGTGGCCATTAATTAAAGATCACTTAATACAACATTCTTTTAATTGTTTTTCTCAATATGTTTTGTTCTATAATTAGTCTAATGTTTTCCATCGATAAAACGATTTCACCGTTTAGTTTTTCGTTTAAAATGGCATTAAAGTGTTACAAAAAAACAATTTTTTTTTAAATAAACTACTTTATTTTTTGAAAAATTGTTTTATAACTTTTCAATAACACCGTGGTGACACAAATATATATAATTAAATTATTTTAAAAAGTAAGGGCGTTTTATAAAACAATAAATTAAGTACAATGTCTTTGTATATAAGAGTCTTATATAAAACGATTTTTATTTTTCTCTCGATGTGAGCTTGTTTTGTAGAAATAAAATGTTTCTTTTCTATTAAATATAAGAGGGGGTTGATGTTTAAAAAAAAATTTTTAAAAAGATAGATCTAACTAAAACTGTCATACTTTTAAGTTAAATTCGTTTTATTCAAAATCTAGAATTCCAATATCTTCCAAATCCTCAAACTCAGAAAAAGCATAATCTCCGATTTCTACAATTGAAATTATTCGTAAAGTGTTTTCATAAAAAACTTGTCTACTCCCACTTAAAACTTCTAATCGTAGATTGTTCAAGATTTCGAGTGAACTGGGTTTATTTTCAAATATATTATTATCCGGAAAACCATCATTAATTACCTGTTGTACACTAAAATCGAAAGAATACAAAAACGAATCCATGATGTTTGTAAAGAGTTCATAAATCAAAACAAAGTACCAGGGTTGGGAAAGAGCATTTTCAAACCATTTGGTTTTAGTTCGACCAAGAAATTGTATAAATTTAAAGAGACTCGTTCGTATAATATTAAAACAGTTTTTATCAACAATGCAAATATAAGAAGTTGTTTTCTATTAAGAGGTCTTTCTTGAAATTCCACATTCCACTTATCGATAAAGCTTTTGAGACTTTTTACCACTTCAGACTTATTAAAAAGAGAGGGATCCCCGAAAAGCTCCGTTCTCTCTGTTATTTCGAAGAGTTTTTGACTTTCATCGTTTTTTAAAAAATCATTCCTCTTCCAGTATTTCAATAAGTTTTCTTTAACAAAGTTTTCTGTTTCTTCTTCGTTTTCAAACAAGCAGTTGGTTAACTTAATTAATATTGACAACATGGGATGTAAAAAGATGAAAATAATATTTATATTAAAAAAACGATTTTATGATGACGTAGTTATAAATTGTACAAAAACAACTTTTTGTTTATATTAAAATGTTTTGTTGTTTATAATATTTTGCTTACTATTAATTTAATTTATTTATGAATATTATAATGCTTAAGACTCACAAGTTTTTTTTTTGCGCACTGTGTTTTCGACAAAAAACAGTTTTTTTCATATTATTTTTTTATTGTTCATTTTATGCTTGAAAATTTTTTAATTAAAATCGAAGTTTACATTAAAATATTTTAATATAAAATAAATAAAGTTACTTTTAATCTTCTCAGATATAGTTTGTTAAAGATGTTTCATTAAATTTAACTAGAGAAAATAGATAATATAAAAAAAATACACAAAATATATATAGAATGTTCGTTCATTCCTTTTTTTATTCGTTTCATCGCGTTTTTTTGAATAAAAAAACATTAAAAAAATATAAAAATTTACTTAGCAAAAATAACTTCTTTTTTAAAACAGACATAAATAACATATTGTCTATTTTAATTAAAAAAATAGTAATTTTTGATAAGTATTTTTTTATTTTTTTTTAAATTTTTTTAATGTTCTTTTTTCATTCAAATAAGCTCGATGAAACGAGTCTGCGATGAAACGATAGTAAAATGATAAATAGATATTAGGCGTATTTCATATTATGTTTATATCGTTTTTAATCCAAATCTGTCATTTTACAATTTAAATTCTTTATTTTGCAGCTCAGTTTTGTCAACTTACAATTTAATTTCAGCACAAAAATTATTTAATAAAAAGAATTCTTGTTGTTTTTTATCCCATTCACCCTCGCTTGTATCATATATGATGCATAAAAAAACGTTAACTTTCGCATGTATCATAATATATGTTTCATAAAAAAAACGTTAACACCCGCATGTATCATATATGTTACATAAAAAAAACTGAAATCCACGCGTCATCAATATACGTGCCTTGAAAAAAACTGTAAATCTCCGAGAGTCATATATATGACGCGAAAGTCGTATTTACCTCTGTCGATGTATATATCTAATATAAAAACAATTAAAATCTTAAAATTTTCTTAAATCTTAGAAAACTTTAAAATATTTTTAACTTTAGAAAAAATTAATATTTTTTAATCATAGAAAAACTTTAAAATTTTCTTAAATCTTAGAAAAACTAAAAATTATTTTAACTCTATAAAACCTTAAATTTTTTAAAATCTTAGATTATCCTGTTATTTTTGTAACCCTTAGAAAACTTCAAGTTTTTATTAAACCTTAGAAAACCTCAAATTTTTATTTAGCCTTAGAAAATCTTAAATTTTTCTTAATCTTTAGAAAAACCAAATATTTTTCAAAATAATTTAAAATTTTAAAACCTTTCACCAAACTTAACTATACCTCTATTAAAACATTTTAATTTATTTCTTATTCAAATTTTTTAATTAAAAGTTTCATAAAATCGACTTGTTAATGCTTTTCACTAAAAACTTAAAACACTTTGTTTTTTTTAAATTCTTTAGTTTGTCTTTCTTTTTTTAATTCCCAATTTATCTTTCTTTTTTTAAATTCTTTAATTTGTCTTTCTTTTTTTAAATCACAATTTTTCTTGCTTTTTTTAAATCACAATTTGTCTTTCTTTTTTTAAATCTCAGTTTGTCTTTCTTTTTTTAAATCTCAATTCGTCTTTTCACTTTAGTACCCTTATTTTACCTGATTTAAGTAAACCCATACCCAGTAAACTCGTCCTCGGTGAACTCATTCTCAATGGACTTATCCCTGGTGAACTCAACCTTTTTTTTTATAAACACTTAAAAATTTTTATATCACCTGAAGCTCAAAAAAACGAACAACTTAAAAAGTTTTTTGATTAACTTCAATTTTCAAACCGAAACCGAAAATTCAAACCTGAAAAACTGAGCCTAAAAATCTGAGCCTAAAAATCTGAGCCTAAAAATCTGAGCCTAAAAACCCGAGCCTGAAAATCAGAGCCTGAAAATCCGAAATTGGAAATCCGAAGCTGAAAACACGAACGTGAAAATCTAAATTTGAAAATTCGAACCTAAAAATCTGAAAGCCGATTTCGAACCTGAAAAACCGAACTTGAAGACTCAAGTCAGAAAACACAAACCTGTAAACCCAGATAAAAAAATTAAAATCCGATCTAGAAAAAATAAAACAAGAAGAATCAATTTTGGGAGGTTTTGTTTTAATTATTTTCTTTGGGTTTTTCAAATCTAGTGTTTTCAGATCGGTGTTTTTTAGTTTCGGTTTTTTAGACTCGAATTATCTAGTTCAGATTTTCATGTTTTAATTTTCGAGCTCAAGTCTGCAAGTTAGAATTTAAAAGTTGAATTTTTTATTCGTGATTTTCTGTTCAAAGCTTCCAGGTTCGAGTCTTCAAGTTCGAGTTTTTCGGTTCGGTTTTGAATTTCGGATTTTCAGGTTCGAATTTTCAAATTTAGATTTTCAGGTTTGGGTTTTCAGGTTCGAGTTTTCAGGCTCGGATTTTCAGGGTCGGGTTTTCGGGGTTGAGTTTTCAGGGTCGAGTTTTCGGATTTAGATTTTTAGGTTCGAGTCTTCAGGTTTTCGTTTTTAGGTTCGAATTTTCAGATTCGGTTTGGAAATTGAAGTTAATCGAAAAACTTTTTAAGTTTTTTGTTTTTTGAGCTTCAAGTGATATAAAAAATTTTAAGCGTTTATAAAAAAAAGGGTTGAGTTCATCTACATTGAGATCATCTGAGTTGAGTTCATCTGAGATGATTTCTTCGAAAATGAGTTCGTCGGAGATGAGTTCACGGGGAATTAGTTCATCTGGGATGAGTTCATCGCATACTATTTTACTTCCCCATTTTTAAGGTTCTTAATCAAAGATTTCATTTGCAAAACGTAATTTTTTTTGAATCGAAACTCTAAATATGCTTTCGCTATCTAAAATACTTTGATATCATTTACTAAAACAATAAAAAAAAATTAAATTGTTGTTTTTATCTGAAGCGCAAAGTACAGGATTTTGAGGTAAATTTAAACAATTTTTTGATGCGACTAGATAAAACAAAGATTTTTGACATAGGAAAGTTAATCGTAGTAATCGAAAAGAATTTTACTAAGTTTTTTTGTAGAGAAATTAATTGTTGTTTTGAATGGGGGAAGATTAGAGAGCAATTGCTAATTATGTCAATATTTTTGAACATTTTAGATTGAATTAATTGTGAGCAAATTTATTAAAATATAACAGAATATTACAAAAGAATTTTTTTATTGATATTTACATACAACAAGTTACACATTTTCAA
>SBJP01000573.1:0-13127 GCA_014805705.1 Cucumispora dikerogammari
AGCTTAGAAACAAAAGTATGATTGACGATCGATTGTTTGTAGTACGTCTTTTTCTATTATGTTTCTTATTATATTCGACAAGCATTTTTCTTCTAATAATTTATTTAAATAATGAAGAAGTAAAAATTTTCTAATAAAATAATTTTTTTTAAGACAAAAATTACATGTTAAAAATCAAGTCAAAGACAAAAGATACAATAACATTTTTAATTTCCCCAATCCCATATGCCAACGCTTTAAGGAGGATATTAATTTCTGAACTGCCTTCTTTAGCGATCGATCAAATAGAAATATCTCAAAATACTGGAGTTTTGCCAGATGAAGTTATTGCACATCGGCTTGCAATGCTTCCTGTCTTCTCTGAGAATGCAGATTCGTTGTTGAGTGTAGACCAGTGCTTATGTAAGACGCTATGTGATAAGTGCAGCATCATTTTTCAGTTGAATGTTAGTGCAAATACTTCAAACGCAGTGATCGCCAGTGGTGACGAGACAGCACGTTTGGATGTTTTTGCGAATTCATTAAAAGCTGAAAATTCAAATAATTTGTTTTCAATTAATTAATTACTGTTTTCGCTAGAAAAAAGTCAAGCTCCTAAAATTAAAGGCCACGTAATAAAAGGAACTGGGTAGGTTCATTCAAAGTTTACAAATGTGATCGTTTCTTATAGATACGACGTAAATAATTAAAATAGAGAAACTGATTTCTGGAGGGAACACGACACAACGATTGACAGCGAGTGTCACATCCAACAGGCTGAGCCAAACTTAATAGAAACGGATTCTATGGTTGAAATGTCGGTGTAGGTAAACGACGGCGTCTTCGATTCTAAGTTTGCGGTAAAACAATCGATTATTATTTTAAGAAAGAGAATGGAAAATGTTTTAAACTCTGTAAAAGAAGCATTTAATTGGTAAAGTTTTTATTGTCATTAGTTGTTTTTAGCAAAAAAGCATTTTAAACTATTAAGTAATTTAGTATTCTTACATTTAGAAATACCTACGTAACGAGGCTCCATAAATTAAGAGCTTTGTTTATGAACTAATAATTAGGGCAACTAAAAATTTGCAAAAAAAAGTAGAAAAAAAATGTAGCAAAAGTGAGAAATAACAGAAAAGTAGAAAAAGTAACAAAAATTTTTTAATAATTGAAGTAAAAAAATATAAAAACAACAAAAAAAAACATTTTCTTGGCCCCAGTGTGCGAAACACGGTTTTTCTAGGACAGCTCAAACTTTTAAACTCTAATTTACAAAAACAATTTTTGCTCGAAAAAAAGTCTTTGAATATATAAGTCAAACGTCGTGTCATTTCGTCTCTATCTAGAAAAAACTTAACATGCAAGTATACGTAAAAAATAAAATGGTTTTTAGAATTCCTATGTTTATATATGCTACGTCTTCTTCTCTTGCTTTTTATTATTTTGTTGTATCTTTTCCAATATAGAGCCTCGTTTGAAGTTAGCTGAAACGCTTTTGTTTATTTAAAAGTCTCTGTTATGATTTCATAAAAATTTTTTTTGATGTTTTCCAGTTTAAAATGAGAGAAAAACAGTAAAAACAGTGAAATATAGAGAATATATCAAAAATAGAAAATAAGCAAGCGTTCACCCTGCTAACAACTATTCGTTTTATCACATAATAAAAACCAAATTAAAGAGAACAAAGTATATAACTAACAATAAAAAATAGAAAACATATATATTATATATTGTATGTGAATAAACCCTCGCTTTTTTTGTAAAAGAGTAATACATTCGAAGCAGGTTGTGAACAATAATAAAAAAATAACTAACAAATTTGATTTTTTTAACTTTCGTAAATGTATTATTTCGATCAAAAAATGATAAAAACTGTTTTTGAAAAATAGTAGAAGAGATGTGAATTTTTAACCTTTTTATTAAAATTAAGTGGCACGTTTTTTAAGCTAACACCAGTATATTTCAATTTTTCTACATGTACGTCTAAGTTTTTTAAATTTGAGTAATTCGTTTTGTGGCTTACAGTATAGTGAGTGAGAGATTCAAAAAGATGCTGGTTCATTATATCTTCGCTATTTATCTACAATGATGATTGTTTTTTTATTCACATGGTTTTTTACGACATCTTCTAGAATCTCTTCTGTTCGCCAGATTACTATCTTATAAAACACGTTATTTCACTTTTTTTGCAAATACCAGCGTTGCTTCAAGCAGTAAATATGCAGGGGGTGTTGTTTTTTCTTTAGTTTACTATGGTCATGTCTTTTTTTCCAATCTTTAAATTTTTCATCTAAGTAAATATCGATTGAAAAGCATCAATATGGGTTTTATTTGTAGTATATCTATACCATGTTCTTTTTTCGTGACTATTTAAGGAGCTAAGTAACTCCAATAGTATGTATAAAAGCAGGAGATCTTTTGACAACAATAATTTTTAGTCGCTGAGTAATAAGTCTTTTTTTACATTAAAAAGTTTGTTTATGCAGACTCGTTTAGATCAACTCCTTTCAAAGCCACAAAAAACGACGTGACGTACATTTCCTCTTGTTTTTTATATTATTAGTATATCATTTTTTGTATCTAAATTTTTATCCTTCGTAAGTAGAAAATAATATTACTTAGAGACTCTTAAATTCGAAGTAAATCTGATTTTGTTTGTATAGCAATCATGTGTTAATATTAAAAAAATCTTTTTCGATTGTATCGCACATTTATCTAAACTCTAATAATTAGCTAAAAAAAACATCATACTTTTCTTTAAGGTTCTTTTATTCACTGTTTGGCAATTGTAAACCCTGTGATTTATGTTTTTTTTCACCTAAGATGAATACTTTTCTAACTGCATAATCATTAAAACCAGATGGTTGCAAACAACATCACTTCACTCATCCAGTCAGCACGATACACAGCGGATGTGTTTTTCCTGAAGAATATTATAATTTTTTTTACAGAGATTTTTGGGTATTCAAACACACCTGAAAGCGATAATGTTTTTTTTCTTAATTTTTTAGCGCTTTTAATTGGCCAGAACTAGCTATTAGATATATCAAAAACGTTTCATTGTTTTTTGACAATATATAGACCACGACGTTTTTGAAACTTTAAAATAATTGGCATATTATAGTAACTTCATTGGAGTTTAAATATAAATAAAAATATAATTCATTTAACATGATATTTTTTTGTTAAGTTACCGTTCACCCTTCAACAGTCGAGTTTTTTTGCAAATTTGTGTTTTTTAGAAAAAAATTTTCGCAGTTTTTCATCGCAAAAAACTTTTGAAGATTAAAAACGATTATTTTAAGCTAAAAAACAGTTAAAATAAAATGTAGTCACGCATCTGTATTCTAAAACAAAAAAAGATCTATTTATTTTTTTAAATTTTTTTTTTGAATTAGATTATAGAAGTTTTATTTCGTTCAATTTTTTTTTGCGCTTAGTGTATATATAACTTGTTTTTTTGCAAGTAACTTGTCTAACAACAATTATTTTTAAGACATTTGGATTTTAGAAGATAAGTCTTTTTTTAGAAAAAAGACAAATAAATGTAATCAACAAAATATTTTTCGTTAAAAAGGTTTTAAACTGTGAACAAGATATTATAAAATGTGACTATATTTGAATTTTTAAAAGTTAGTCTGTAGTACCCAATCCATTGTAGTGCTTAAAAATTCTTTTATAAAGCGAACAATTCTCTAATAATACAAATCAAGTTCAAAAAATTTGTTTATATATTTCTTAAAACAACATAAATGCGTAATATAAAAACCTTCGACTTTATCTTTTTACATATGTGAATATGACGTTACTTCACTGAGTTAAAAACCTTACTTCGCCCGTTTGTTAAAATTTTCATAAACTCAGTGTAGTGTGATGTTAACTTAACTTGATTTATCTTAAACAAACGAATACTTTTCATTATAACACGACTTAACTTTTTTCAGTTATTCATATAGAATCTCTACAAATGTCTTTTTTTTTCAGAAAGATATCTGTATTTAAAAAGAAAATATTTAGTTTGATAAAGATTTCTTTTTTTAAAAACTAGAAACATTTATTTTAAGTTTTTAAATTTATTAAAATCTCTCGTTTTACAATACTTTGAACTGTACAGCAGAAATAATTGTTGAAACACTTTGAAATGTCATTGTTAAAAAGACATTAAACACACAAAAATAAACCTATCGATTTTATTCATTTTTAAATGTTTGTATATTATACAGTATAGCTAAAAAAACTTAAATCTTTTTGTTAATCTCTTTCAATACACAACGAGAAATTCATATAATCTCAGATAAGATCAAATATGACTGAGCTGATTTTCGTCTTAAATTAATTCGGCGACCTTTCGTCTCTAATGAACAACCACGAACAATTTACGAACGAATTATAAACAAACAATTTAAGAACGAATTACGAACAATTTACGAACAATTTAATAACGAATTACGAACGAATTATGAACAATTTACGAACGAATTATAACAATTTACGAACGAATTATGAACAATTTACGAACGAATTATGAACAATTTACGAACGAATGGCGAACAGATTTCGAACGAATTACTGACGAAACGAAAAGAATGATGAAACTAACGAAAAAAATGCTGTTCATCAATGAGTCAGAAAAAATATATTTGAGTTTTACATAAAATTAAACGCATCAGTTTACGTTTTTAAATTTGAGCATTAAAATAACCTTCTAATTTTTTGAATCTTTTTTAACGTCTAATTCTCTTTTACCTTTTTCCTTTAAAATTCACACATGAGAATAAAAGACGCCGAGCGAAAAATCCGGTCTATTTTTCTTGTTAATCCTTTACGCTACACGGCGATAAAATGATATAACCTCAAATATAATCAAAAACAACACAAAAGAATAAATTTACTAGACCAAATTTTTTTAGAGAGTCGTTATTGTGTGTACTTTCTAGTTTAAAAACTTTTTTGGATTGGAATAAAAAACTCCGAAAGCTAATTGAATAAACTTTATTTAATAACAACAAAGAGTGTTATATAATTTAAAACACATTTACTCAGACTGCTTTTAAAACAAAGATTAAAAATCAAATGTCGCAAGAACAAGAAAACAGAATATAGTAAACAATTGAAAAAAACTATATTTCTTATTTTACATTATAGGAATTTATATTTAACTTACAAAAAGCAAAAAAACTGACGTAAATTCGCAAGTAAGCGGATTTATAAGCTTACATATCTTAATCAACGCCAAGGGTTATAGAAAAAAAGCTGAACAACATCAACAAAAACGTTGAAATAATAATATATGCGTTGAATAGAGGGCTTATAGTGCGGGTTCAAATGTATTCAAAAGACGCTAGTTCCTATAAAGAAATTGCTATTAGAATCTAGAGACGTATAGATTAAAAAACATACAATGGGCGATATGTATTGTAGACATTTTTGTTCATTTCTCTTTGGCATAACGCTATTTTTCGGACGAATTCGAATTTAAACATAAAATTTTGAATGAAAATCAATACGTATAAATTAGTTCTACAACGTGTTCATCAAATAGCTGTTAAATAAACATCAACTTTAGCGCTGAACGTGTTATGTTCAAGGGCTTTTCATAAAACATGAGTAGAGTTTTCTAGATGGATTTGAGGTATAATAGATAAAAAACTCAAGTCAACACTTTAAAATTTCAACTCACAAATTATGCTCAAAAAACATTCAAAAACATTTTCAAAAATTAACTGAGCAAACCGTAATATTCTTATTCTCATAAAAATGGGCAATTCACATATACGCTGTGATTGCACTAGCTTCTATTCTCACCCCCGCCCGCCCACATAACGCTTACTAAAAAGAAACGCCTCTGCAGCTCTCAGGCCCCGCCCTTATTAAAAAACTGACAGATTATAAATATAAAACAAATCTAATGAAAAAAAAATATATAATTTTCGAGTTTAATTGTTTGTCTTTTTGAACTGTGAATAACTAAAATAAAAAATTTATGTTAAACACGCGAAGTGTCAATAGAAAATATAATAAACGAATGTTTAAAGTTTATTACACTAAAAGTTTAAACGTTTTAACTTCAACTAAAAAAATATACTTAACGAGTTAGTTTAGAAAATACAGTGTTCAAAAAATCAATTCTTTTTGTTATATTTGTATTTTGTTTTTTATGAGTTGACTAAGAAATTAGGCATAAAAAAAGTAAACAAACGATCAGCGTTGGTTTTTGTGTTATACTTATGTTTAAAAAACATTAATATTATCTAAGCAGATTTGTTATTTTTGAAAACTTTTGCACAACGTCATCTCAAAGCTCGATTATTAATCTCAGGCGATTTAGCTTTACACTATAAATAGTACGCTTAAAAAATACTTCTATGTTTTTATCCAACATCTAACACTTTGAAATATTCGCTCGGCATAATTTCGCTATAAGTGAAACTTAAAAAAGTTCGCTATATATTAAAAAAAAAGAGTTTTTTCTAGTTTCGCCACGTGACGTATCTGTGTACTTTTTTTTTAAATTAAAAAACACTTGTCGAATTTAATCAAAGTAAAATTAAAAAGAACACGAACATGGTGTTCATAGACAATCCCGTATTTAATTTCTTTAAAAGTTATGATGAAAGAACAATATGGCGATGTAAGCCGAGACAATGAAAGTCTAAGCACATCATTGTTAACGACAGCATAGTCTACACAGCACACTCACACGGCGATGATAAAACAGGGGTCAAATCTTACGTTGTCGACACCAAATTAAAACGATTGCTCGAACTACTTCTCTTCGATTGGACAACGTAATTTCTGATATAACGAAAAGATACGAAACGATATGTAATCCATATACCAAACCGAAGGTTATTGTTGAACACAGCAAATAGAATTCGGAACAGTGGATAAAATTTTAAACTGGCGTTCTCGATGTATCCACTCACCTAAAAAAAACATCGAAGAGAACATTTTATACGCTTCAATTCTTAGGGTTTAAATAATTCATTTGAAAACAAGTTCATAATTTTTGTTTCTGAAACACAACATAAATTTCTTTTTAAAACGGAAGCATGATGTATAGATGGAACGTTCAAGTGCGTCTCTCTTTACTTTTATCAAATAATTACTATTCAGTGTGAATTCATCGACAAATATTTACCGCTTTGTTTTATTTTGTTGGGTATTAAAAACAAAAGCAACTACTCTTCGCATTTTTTGGACGCATTTTTCTAGCGAAAAGTGCAGACAAAAACATAATTACAGATTTTGAAACCGCTCTCGTCAATAGTTTAAAAAACACATTCCACAGTACTCAAGTCTACGGCTGCAATTTATCCAAATAATCAGACGTCGAATACAACACGAAGGCCTTGCGCAGAAGTTTAGAATAATCCGATCAAAACTAGGCTTTAAAAAAAACTTTTACTCTTATCATTAACCCATCTCGTCTAATACACGATGAAATAAAAAAAGCTTAATCAACACACTTTGTTTCTACAAAACGGTCGTATAACCAACTTTATGTCTTATTTTATTAAACAATTCATTGAAAAGTCGTCTCCCCTCGCGTCACAAGACACCTGTCAAAAACACAAATGAATTTTAGTAGTGTTATGATAAAGTCATTAACAACGCGGCCTAAACAACAAATGTGGCCGAATCGTTTCATAGGTTACGTAATCAAAAATTCAGAATAGCACGCCCCAATTTATCTAGATTCGGCAACTTTCTCTGTGATGCGAAAGAGAATGCTATAGTCCAGCTTTTAAAAATAGAAGCGGAAACTTACCCACTGTGTTCTACTGTAGACTTTAAAAAAGAATTTGTTTTTTCTCAAATAGTTAAAAACTTCGAAAAATTAGACAACGAAGCTTTTTTCTTTTTACTCGAGCAAATAACCAACTTCAATGCTGATTAAATATCTATTTGTTTTTTTATCTTTTTATAAAGGTTTGAAAAGTACATGGTTTCGCTATGTGGCGAAACTAGGAAAAAACCCGTTTTTTAATATAATATATAGCGATTTTTATAGTTTCGCTATAGTCAAATCCATGAACAGCCGATTTGGCACTACACTATAAGTTACACGCAAAAAATAATGCGTCTCTGTTCTCACACAAAATTCAACTTTTTGAAATATCATATTCAAAAATCCCGTATTAGTTATTTTTTTAAAAAATGATAATATATAAGTTCGTATCGGAAACTTAAATAGAAGAGTTTTTTTTATTTAAACTTAAGAAATATTGTTATTGTAACACAGATATACTTTAGAATTCTACGTAGTTGTTTAATTTGTTGTTTTAATCAGACTTTGCTCGTTTCGCAAGTTAATGCAACGGGAAGAGCGCTAATTTTACTAACAGAATAAACTGTACGATAAATATTGAAAAAATTCGAGATTTTAATGCGATTTGAGGTGTTTTTAATATGAAAAATGTTGTTTAAAAGCTATTTTTTTTTAAATATTTAATTTTGAAAGAAGTTTTACATAAAAACGATTTATTTTAACAAATGGTTACTGTTGTTCATGTATAATAGGCTTTTTTTTTGAATAATATAATAATGAACAAAATATGTTTTTGATCGAGAAACTGTAATTACTTATAGACAGCGAGCTTTGATATATAAAACAATTTTTTTCGTTCTCTTTTGCATCTTCAGTGCTCGAGTTTTTACTTACTTAACCAAAAACGTTAATAATTCTTAAAAATTTAATGTAAAGAATGTTTTTTATATAAAAACGAAAAGTATATTTCGGCGTTTAAATTGTAGCACGACATCGACGGAAGTTTGAAGTATAACTACTTTCAAACGACAGTGTGTTTTATCATACAAAAAGGTTTTTTGTTTATAACGTTCCATCGAAGTAAAGCTGTATTATACATTAAAGTGTTTTTGTTCGGTTTTTCGGCTGAGAAACTTTTTGTTACTAAATAAGGTTGTGTTTATATTATTTAACATGTGACATCTTCAGAGATCAAAAACTTAGCAGACTACCGAAGGTTTAAAAAATTAAAATTTGCTAAAACAAAACTAGAAACAGATAAATTTAAACAAGCAAGTAAAACAAAAGATAAAATTAGACACAAAGCACTTTAACAAAGAAACGTAAAACTTTTTAATTCAAATGAAATATATAAAACTTAAAACGCCAAGATAACACCGTTAAAAAAGTAATTAAGTTAGGCTTGCTTTATTTATGCGTTTATGTATATATGATATTAAAACAGAATATATTATTAAAGACGTTGCTTTTAATTGACATCAGAAACGACTAATAAATCCTGAAAAATAATTAAAGTATATAGATAAAATAATAATATATTTTAATATTCATTAATGTTTTTTATATCTTATTGATGCTTGAAAAATATACTGAGTCAGAGAATTTTTTGAAACAAAAAAGCCTTTTTGAGCACTAAATATTTTATAAAAACAATGGATAGGTTACCGAAGCGATAATCTTTATTTAAAAACAAAACATTTTATTGAAGCACTTTAGGTGCTTTAAAAAACCTCTGCGAAGTCTACTGTGGTTTTAAGATATAAAGTATCTAGTTGCGTTCTGGAACTCGGTTTCGTAATTTATACTCGCTTCGCGCTATTAACCAGATCGAGGCAACAGATCTCGAATGCGTTTTTAATACCAAGGGTGTAGATATGTTATGTAAACTCTGGATTCGCTCTTAAAACGCGAGCTGTGTATTAAAACTTGAAACATTCACAAAAATTACTTTTTAAAACTAAAATTTTAAAAAATTAAAATCTGACAAACAAACTAAAATTTGGGAGTCAAATGTTTCTACAAAAATAAAACTATTGATAAATAAATTTTCTTAATATTTATCTTTTTACTAATAAAAACATTTTTCTTTTTAACATCTTTACTTTTTATTAGAGATAGCCCGATGTTATTTTTATATTTTTGTATTGTTAACTCATATTTCCTTAAACGCGGTTTGTTTATACAAAGAAGATTTGTTTCTTGTCAATTATAATTTATATTGTTATATATTACATTCTCTGTTTTTTCTTGTTTTTCGTATTTTTAACTTTGATTATTTTCTATATATGCTCTTTTGGTTTTATGTTTAGATAAGACCAATCCCATATCTTATTTTATTCATATCTTGCTTACGAGTTTGTGTTTCAATGTCAATGATCTGAACGAAATTTCTTTTATATTTAGCTTAACTGCAAAAGTTGATTGAATTTTATTTGATATCATTGTGTTTAAAAAAAACGAATATGTTTTAGAAAATAAAAACGCTGGTTTTAAATTTTTGCCTTTTTAAGTTACAAAAATGTAGTCTAAGTACTGAAATTTTGATTATATTCGCTTTAAAATCGCCTGTTCATCGGCCGTTGTCCCCTCTCGTCTATAGAGTAGACTTATTAACAAAAACATATAGCAATATATATGGTAAAGTGGCCGAATTAAGAAAATAACATAATAACCCTGTATTAATTTTTACTCGATATATATAAACATACAGTGGTCGATTTACAATCGTACTAAATATGTGCTCAATCGAACAAATAGCCTTTTAAAATTCCGGTTTAATGTAAAGTTACTTTAAACTCGAAATCGAATTATAGTTCAAGTTGTATTTCTATAAACAACATACAAATCAAAAAAAACAAACAATAAAGTTTTAAGTGGAAATGGGTGTGTGTTTTGCAACCTCTTCTGATAGTAAAAAATCTAATTAGATGACTGAAAAAAAATAATAAGTTTTTTTAAAAATATAACCCTTGCGCGAAGAAGCGTCGAAAAAACATTCTAGTATTGACAAAGTAAATATCTTCTTAGAAAAAGTCGACAACACGTGTTGCAAATGTAAGGTATGCTACGTAACGAAGAAGGGGCATGATAAGAAAGAATTTCTAAGCTTAATTGGATATATACATGAGCTACACACGGATTAAAAAATAAGAACTTATGAAATAAAACTATTTTTTATAAACATCCTAAGATATTTTATATATTCCAATAAAAAAAAAACGTTTTAAGTAGTATTGATTTATTTATAACAAAAAAGCCCTGCCCTTTTGAACTGTGTAAGACAAGATTTTTTTAAAATACACATAATTGAAAGTAATAGATTTTGATACACTGTTTAAATACTGTTATTTATTATTGTATAGGCCGAATTAAAAATAAAAAATTTTTACTCGTCAATGACTGGATTATATTTGATTGGTGATCAGAATTGAGCACACATTATATTGCTATGTTTATATATTGCAATAAATAAAATCTATTTTTTTTTCGCTGTCTTCGTTAAACGACGGAGATGGGTTAATTGAGCAAAATTAAATAGAATATATTAAGAATGTTGTGTATATTTATGTTACAGATTGAAAAGAGATCTCTTAAATCTCAAGGAATAATTGTAGTTTGAAAAAAAAATTGCTAATGTTATCAATGTTCTATTAGCTGGATGTTCGTGCTATAGATATAATCTTGCAGTTGAAAGTTTTTTTTTGAAAACTATGAAAATGAAATTAAGAGAATATAGAAAATAATGAAGAAACTAAACATCATAAATAACCAGGCCAAATTAACGCTTGTAACAAAACTATCGCTTATAAAATATAACGTAAGGTTTTAAATAGAAAATGTGCTATGATATATCGATTTTATAATATAAAAAAATCTATTGATGTCAGCAATAAAGCAGTTGCTAAAAACGATGTCAACCGCTGAAGAAAATATACATGTTATAGATCTATAAGAATTAATGAAGTATTTTTCATCAGTTAATACGTTTTACAAGTAGTTTAACTTAATATGATTTTCGCCTTATTTTCAAAGTCCCATTAGTAAATTTTTAATATTAATTTATTGTCTCTCTGACACATCGAGTATTTTACACAATTCTGCATGTGCTTGGTAAACGTTAAACTACAATCAGATAACGTTGACCCGTTAATGAAAAACTAAAAAGACGCTAAAAACTTTAAATAAACAGATTGAAAGTTGAGTATAAAATCGCACAAAAAATGACTCATTCGCTGAAAAGATTTTTAAAAAAAACAACATGAAACAACAGTGGAATATAAAAAACACAATACATTCTGCCTACTTGTAATGTCTGTGGGCGTTTGTTTAGTCAAACAAAGTTTATATTTGAATACCGAATGTCTTCCGTGGATCTAGAAACGATTATATTTTTTAAATTAAAGAAATAGATAATTAGAAAAGTTATTTTAAATATTTAAAAAAGAGACAGCTAAAATTTAAATTTTACGACTTGCAAACGAGTTTGAATGTTTTTCACTTTAAAATTTGTTTTTATCACTTCTTTTTAAACTGTGTCTCGTGAAGTAGATTGTTGGAAAAGTCTTTTTAAATTCTAAAAACTCTTTATTTTATCTGTTTTTTTATATCTCCCGTGTTCTCATTTTTTTCATTTTTCGCTTTTTGGTTCTTTTATTTTTTTTATTTTTATTCGTTTCTTATTCCTTGCCCGTTTTATCTTTTTTAATTCATTTACATGTTTTTTTCTACTTCTATCTTTTCTCTACTTTTAAAATTTTGTAAGTTTTACATGTTTTTGATATTTTTTCATATTTTTCTACATTTGTTATATTTCCATATATTTTTATTTTTGAAATATTGCTATAAGTATTTTCACTTTGAAAATCGAAAAACATACGAAAGTCGTCATATTCGGTCCCCTGTTGTGTTATATTATATATTAAAAAATAAATTGGCACTAAACAATATTTTTTTATTAATTTAATAGACTATATATGTTCTAGATATTTATTTCTCTATAAAGTGTTTTAAAAGCTATTTAAATTACGTGAACTTTACACTCTTTTTCTTGTAATTTGTATAAGTTCAATTTAATTTTTTAAAACGTAACATTGTTAATTCTAATTTCAAATTATCGAGTATTTCTTGTCGTTATTTGTAGCTCAGAGATGTTACACAACTGATAATTCGAGAATTGATCTCGAAGACGTGTACGATTCAGCGATTAAATTTATGCTGCGTATATACTGTTCGACGCTTCTGATTAAAGAAATCCAATTTTAGATTTAAAATACAGGATGATGATATTTTGAAAAAATTATAATAAAAAAAAAAGATTACAACAGAACTTGTTGTCAAAAACGCTCAAAAAAAAAACCACAATTCCCTATAATGAGAG
>SBJP01000574.1:2217-13115 GCA_014805705.1 Cucumispora dikerogammari
GGTTCAGTTTTTCAGGTGCAGTTTTTCAGGTTCGGATTTTCAGGTTCGGATTTTCAAGTTTAGATTTTTCAGATTCATAATTTCAGACTTGATTTTTCAGGTTCAGTTTTTCAGGTTCAGTTTTTCAGGTTTAGTTTTTCAAGTTCAGTTTTTCAGTTTCAGTTTTTCAGGTTCAGTTTCTTAGGTTCAGTTTCTTAGGTTCAGTTACTTCGGTTCAGTTTTTCAAATTCAGTTTTTTAGATACAATTTTTTAGATTCAGTTTTTAGGTTCAGTTTTTTAGGTTCAGTTTTTTAGGTTCAGTTTTTTAGATTCAGTTTTTTAGGTTCAGTTTTTCAGGTTCGGATTTTCAATTCGGATTTTCAGATTCATATTTTCAGGTTCAGTTTTTCAGGTTCAGTTTTTCAGGTTCAGTTTTTTATATTCAATTTTTCAATTTCAGTTTTTCAGGTTCAGTTTTTCAGGTTCAGATTTTCAGGTTCGGTTTTTCAGATTAAGATTTTCAGGTTCAGATTTTCAGGTTCAGATTTTCAGGTTCAGATTTTCAGGTTCGGTTTTTCAGGTTCGGTTTTTCAGGTTCGGTTTTTCAGGTTCAGATTTTCAGGTTCGGTTTTTCAGGTTCAGATTTTCAGGTTCAGATTTTCAGGTTCGGTTTTTCAGGTTCGGTTTTTTAAAGACTAGTTTGCAGGGAGTAGATTTGTCACAAAAAAAATGTTCGCTCGACACCTTTGCTAGCACGTCAGCTAGAAACACCCCGGTGGGGCTTTATTGATCTACGAGTGATTCTGTTTTGAAAAAAAACAAATGTGCGCGTTGTCTTCGTTCCATATCGTTAAAATATAAGCAACGAAAAAGTCACATGTAATTCAAGTTTATGATTTGATGTAAGATTTTTATGTGATGTAATAGTTTTAGAAATCATATATGAATTTTTTGGGGAAAAACGATTGCATTCTAAAATTCTTTTATGAATCTTTTGAGAATTAAGGATCAGATCCAAAAATTCATATATAAATTTTTCGGTTTTAAAGTTTAATGAAAGATATAAACAAGAGCGCCATAATCCCAGCACTAAAAAAAAAATAAAGAATAATAAGAAAAAACAATAATAATATTATTATGTGTGGGGGGGGGGGCACCATGTTCCCGGGGCACCATAATCCCGGCACAATACATATTCACTTTTATCGATTCGTTTTTTAAACTTGCTTTCGTTTTCCCAAGTCCGAGGCGGGATGCTTTTTTAGTTCTTGTCGTTTTAAAAAATCTTTTTTACACCGAAGGACCATAGAGAATATTCTACTCAGACAATGGGGGAGAATTTACAGCCAACATTATAAGAAAGTTTATTGCAAGTTTTAGAACTGAAAAACGCTACGGCGCGCCTTATAAGCTACAGACCCACGGGCAAATGGAAAGGTTTAATAGAACGATTAAGTCAAGGATCAGAAAGTCAATGGCAAAGGAGAGTCTCAGATATATCGACGAACTTACAGAAAATTGTATATCAATATAATGTGTGTGTCATAAGGCAACTAGAGTATCCCCCTTTGTTTTATTTAGGGGTTATGACTCTCTAAATTAAAATTGAGGTAATTTGAACCGACATTTCGAGGTTTAGCAACTCAAAGATGCATATATGAGATATATAAAAGGATATAGGTTAGAGTATAAGAGAAGAATAGTTGTAACAAATTTTCTGGTGGAGATACTGTTATTGCTGCCTGTGGATTTAATCTCCAGTTCTGTAGAAGACGTAGGCCATTGGAAAGTTACTATTTACCTCAAACTTATACAATAATAAGTATACACACAACCCATTTTACTCTTAGATCAAACTCTGAAACCAACGAGATAATATCGGTTCATAGATTTCTAATAACGATTTTAGAACCCAATAGGGTATTGTAAGAGAAATTTAGTTATTAAACAAATTTGCTTTAAATCTCTCTTAAATACTATTTTTTTTATTTAAGAACAGCTTACTCATCTTAATCCAAAACTGTTTTTTAAATTTTGATTTTTTTATTTCCTCTCCGACACCCGTGTACTTTTCAATATAGCCAAATTTCAACAATAAAATTCTCAAACTACTTCGTTTTTTTACTTTTCAAGACACAAAGTAGAAAAACATAATTATAATTTTTTTAATTAAAAAACATCGTGACGAAATGTTCTATATTAAATCAAATTTTCTATTAAAAAAAAAATTATAAAATAATATAGGACCTTTCGCTACGTTACTCGGCGTGACGAAATGTCCCGCGTGACGAAATGTCCCGCGTGACGAAATGTCCCGCGTGACGAAATGTCCCGCGTGACGAAATGACTTATATTATTTAAATAGAAAATATTTTTTTGTTGTTTAATTAATGTCGCGCGCGTAGCGCGCGACCATGCCACAACCGCGATCATATATATAAATATTAACACGCGTTCAAATTCCCATGATGTTATTTTTTTAATTAAAAAAAATAATTTTTAATTAAAATTATTTTATTTAAATTAGTTGTTAATTTGAAAAAAAATCGATTTTATAAATTAATATAAAAATGCAAAAAAATGGTATTTATTTTATTTAAGTTTTTAAAAGAAAAATAAATTAGATAATAAATTGATTTAATTTTTTTGATATTGTTTAAAGTAGTTTATTATGTAAGGTTTGTTAGAAGTTTAGGGAGGATGTAATTTTAAGATTGAATAAAAGGATTTTATAAAATTTATTTTAATTAACTTTAAATAATTTCTTTACACGGGACAAGTGCACCATTTCCTTAGGCACCTTTTTGGCTTTTATTTTAATTCGATTATTTGAGAGCAACTCTATAACTTTAGAGGGACTGGAAAAAAATGAGTATAGTTTTAGTTTTTTTGTTTTTGTATTGTTGTTAAAATCCTTTGCAACCATAACACTATCGCCTACTGAAATGTCATATTTTGAGAGATGAACCAGAGAGTTTCTATACTTTTTAGAAAAAAGTTTAAAGAAACCGAAGGTTCCCATGTTTTTTCGTTTTCTTCGGATAAAAGTTCGGTTTTTTTGTTTGATAAGAGTGTTATCTCATCACAATCTGCTTGTGTTAAGTCTAAATCATCTTTTTGCTCATTATTATTATCTATAAAGACGGTATTATAGCCTGGAATTTGAAGGCGCAAGGAGAAAGGAGATTTTTTTGTGGAGGAGTGTTTTGCAAGGTTATAGTTGTACATAACCTTGTTAAGATGTTTTAACCACAGCTTGTTAGAGAGTTTTTCATTAGCCACGTCTTCAAAAATGTGCTTTTGAAGATACCTTGTTAATGTCTGATTGAACCGCTCAATCTGACCATTTGTTTGAGAGTATCTAGGTCTAGAATGTTTAAAAACTGGTAAAAAACGCTCACATAAAGCTGACATTTTTTTATTAATAAACTCTTTTCTATTGTCACTTTGGATAATCATAGGTGGGCCTGTGTTTGTGTAGAAAAGAGATTCGAGATTTTTTGAGACTTTAATACCAGATTTTTTAACCAAAGGAAAGGCCCATGCGAATTTCGAATATACGTCGATGACTGTAAGAATTCAAGCATTATCTTTGTTTTAGTCTTTATATATTTGCATATCTATAAGATTGAACATTAGTTTTTATATTGGTCTTTTGGCTAAAATGTGAATCTGTGTTTCTTTTATTTTCAAGGGCTGTGCCTGTCTACACGTGGTACAATTCGACACGACTTCATTAATTATATCTTTTCGTATTTTGAAAAAAAAACTTGTTACAGACGTTTTCGAATTGATTTGCTCTAAAGTGTTGAACATTATAAAGTTGTGTTGCTTCAAGTTTCATCAACTCAACGTTATTCCTATGTAACACTCTCTTATGTAATCCTTTATCATCTTTGAGATAAAGTAAATTACTGATCAACATAAAGTGGATCGATTTCTTCTTGAGTCTGTATTTTGAATCTTTTAAAAGCAGTATTTCAGCATCTTTTCCTAAAAGAAATAGAGTTATGCTTTTATATTCTTCTTCGTTTGTACAACAAAAACCATGGAGGTTAGTCGAAAAGGTTTTTTTGGTATTTTTTTATAATTAGTTTTTATATATTTAAATTATATTTTTTATGTCACCAATAGAGTAGTGCTTGACAATCAAACATAGAAGTAAAATAGGCAAGTTCGAGTCTCGTTGAAAACGAATTTTATTTGAGTTAATGATTATTATAAAATGAAGAATTTTGTAAAGCTGGCTAGGCCAAATCGCGGCTGTGGCATGGGCGCGCGTCACGCGCGCCACATTAATTAAAAAAAAAGAAGTAAACAATAAAATATTTTAATAAAAAACAAACATAATATTATCAATCAAAAGTGAGTATACACTATAACAGTAAATTAGAAAAGGATATACAGAAACTATGTATAACAAAACTAAACAAAAGGATAACACTTAAAAAAAACAAACACAAAAACTTAATACAAAGAAGAAAAAAACCAACTATATAACTGAAAAGGAAAATCTTAAATTATAATATTAAACAAAAAAATCTGACAAAAAATAAAACAACGAAAAAATAAAAGAAAATACTTAAAAAAAGATATACATTATATTAACAACCAAAAAAATATTAAAGAAACATGCTTTTAAGAAATTTAAACACAACGATTTTAATAAAAGAAAACAAACACTAAAATAATATTTAAAAAAAAGTTTAAACAACAATATTATTTGGGAAAACTGCACACAACAAACTTAATGAAAAAAAAACTTAAGCTAAGGTAACATTCAGAAAAAATCTAGGCTATAACAAAAAAAAACACTTTAATAACAAAAAAAGGTTTTTCACACAGGAATAAATATTATGATAGAAAAAATAAAACACAAAACTAACACCGAAAAAACAAAAAAGAAAAATTTTACACTAAAAAAATAATAAAAAACAAAGAAAAAAAAACACAAAAAAATATCAAAAAAAAAATAGAGACTACAAAAACAAACAAAGGCAATTTTTCGCTTTAATAAAAAAAAGCTATTCAAAAAATAACATAGTAATTTTAAACAAGCGAAAAAACGGGACAAAAAAAATAAAGAAAAAACTTTTATTCTATAATAACAATGTACTATTCAAAAAAAAAAATAAGCACAATAACAACAAACAAAAGTTTTTTAACAGAAACATAAATAAGGGAAAAAACGCTTAATATTATCAAAGAAGAAACACGCCAACTTTAAATTAAGAGATTTCATACACCTTATATTAAAAAAAAAAATTTACACAATAAAAATAAATGAAAAAAAACTGACACTAAAATATAAACCAAAGAAAGACACACTATAATTATAATTAATTGAAGGTAAGTTTTACATAAAAAAATATAAAAAATTTTTTAGTAATATAAGAAAAAAAAACAAAATCAACAAAGAAAAAAATACAATACGTTATTTAAAAAAACGATAAAAACATACTATAATACTATTATAAAGAAAAACCTAATATAATATCAAGCAAAAAAAATACAGCAAAAAAGATAAAGAGAAATATAACAAAAAAAATAAAAAATGAACAAATTTACACCATAATGTCCAGTGTAAAAAAAACACAACAGATATTAACGAAAGAGAAACAAACACAAAAAAGTTACAAAAGTTTTGTACGTTAAAACAAAAACCAAAAAAAAAAGCAAAAAAAAAAATTAAAAAAAAAATTACTCCGTAGAATTATATAAAATAATCAAACACAAAGAAGACAACTAAGAAAAACTAACTAATGAACTATATATAAAAGTTAAAATTTTTACTACAAGAAAATATAGTAAAAATAGCCACAACACAACATTTATTAAAAAAAAAATATATTTATATTTATTAAAAAAAAAGTAGAAAAAAAAATAACATCCGATTTTTTCCATATAACATTAATTAAAGAAAGATGGACACAACAACAACATCTAAAAATTTTGTAAACAATAATATTTCTAAAAGAATTTAACTCTATAATAACAAATAAGAGAAAAAACACACAAAAATATTATATAAAAAAATTTAAAGCGAAAATAATATTTAAGAAAAATATACACTATAATATCAATAAAAAAAATACATTAAAATAACATTTAAAAAAAAACCTAACAATAAAATGTTCAAGAAAAAACTATATTTAAAGCATTTAAAAACAATTTTTACTAAAGACAAAAATAAAAAAACAAACACCAAATGTCAATTAAAAACAAACAACACAAAACCAAGAAATGAAAAAGAGTTTACACTACAAAACAAAAAAAAAACAAACCCACATGATGCTATAATAAAAGAAAACTTATCTACATAAAACATAACATAAAATAAGGCAAAAACAACCCAAACCCATATTATTTAAGAGAAAATGTACACATAAAACTTAGGTAAAAAAAATTTATTTTATAAAAACAATTAAGAAAAAAACACAAAAAAATAATAAAAGTGATTTTTCACACAAAACAATTTTTTCTATAATAAAGTTTAAACTATAAAACGAAAGTATTAAATTTTACATATAAAACAACAAAAAAATTACTCTAAAACAAAACTAGACCAATTAAAGAAAAAGCAAAAAAAAATTAATCAAAGAAAAATATGCACTGTAATCACAATTAAAAATAATTTTCCACATTATTTTTAATTAAAGAAAAAAACCACAAAAAGTTTAATAAAAAAAACTTACAGGGTTTCCCGGGCTATTTTGAAAATGTCTCATTGTTTTTTGAAAATGTCTCATTCAATTTTGAAAATGTCTCATTCAATTTTGAAAATGTCTCATTCAATTTTGAAAATGTCTCATTCAATTTTGAAAATGTCTCATTCAATTTTGAAAGCATATTATTTATTTCTTAAAAAATTTAACATAAAATAAAATATTGATAGATATTTAAATTTAATCAACAATCTCTTCTCCACTAATACTCTTATGTATATAAGATAACATATTCCTATAAAACCCCTCACAGTCGGATGCTGAAATCAATCGTGAACTATTTTCTATTAAAGAAAACAAATGCGTCTGTCCAAAGGACTTTCCCTCCTAACAAATTCCTTCCATTTTGAGAACATGTTCTCAATTGGGTTTAAAAAAAGTGAGTATGGAGATAAAAATCTTAATTCATAACCTAAATCTTCGATTTTTTGCCTAATAAATAATACCTTGTGGAAACTAACGTTATCACATATTAAAACGGCATGGACCATATTTAGCTCCTGAAGTTTCACACTTAAATTGACAATAAAGTTTCCGAAAAATTCAGTATTAAAAGCTGTAGTTTGTGACTGATAATAGAGAATGCCGTTTCGATTCATTGCACAGCAAATCGAGACGTTACGAGATCTCAAACTCAGAATAACTAGCGTAGCAGCTGAACCAACAAATGACCTCCCTCGAGTAGCTCTCATTGACACGTTAAATCCCACTTCATCAATGAAAACAAACAAATCCTCAGAAAATTGACTCTGTAGAGCGACATAATCTAACGCATAGACTTTCCTAGTTTCTATTGCCCCACTGTTGTTTCGTCTTTCTGGGATGACATGTATTCTTTTTAAAGAATATTGAAACCCGCTTAGTATTCTATCGACAGAAGACTTCGACAGGTTTATCCCAAACTATTCTTGTGCCTTTGCACACAATTTTCTTAGAAATAAAGAACAATCTTCATATACCCACTCTTTTACACAAGTCTTTTGTTCTGGAGAAAGTTTTGATTCCCTCGACCCGCCTCTCTTTTCTGCAACACTCTTCCCGGTTCTTTGCATTTTCTTAATGATTTCGTGAACGGTGGTGACTTTGATACCTATGATAGTAGAAATCGACTTTATCGAGTTTCCGTTTGCATAAGAATTACACACCCTCTTCCTGTCTTCATTTGAGATATTGTTGTTTTTTCGCATGGTTTTTTATTATTCTTTTTAAATTTTGCGAGTTAATTTTTTGAATTAATAAAAATAAATAATATGTTTTCAAAATTGAATGAGACATTTTAAAAATTGAATGAGACATTTTAAAAATTGAATGAGACATTTTAAAAATTGAATGAGACATTTTAAAAATTGAATGAGACATTTTCAAAATTGAATGGGACATTTTCAAAAAACAATGAGACATTTTCAAAATAGCCCGGGAAACCCTGTAAAACCAGAATCACACGTTATTACTGATGATTGGCGTGGTTATTGTGCGCACAAGCAAGGTTTTCAGCGCCACAAAATCATATGTCATAAAAAACATTTTGTGGGTCTAAAAAACCTTTAATCAACACTCAGAGATAGAATGTATGTGAAAACACTTAAAAAGTATGTGTTTGGGTTCGGTAGTAATTTGAAAAAGAACCTTTAAGTTCTTATTTTAGAGTACAAATCTAAACGCACAAAAAAGACGTTTTTTCGAAGTTTGCGTTATTGTTTTCAATTTAATTATGATAAAATAAATCTAATTAATATAAAATTTTTACTTTTTTTTAAAAAAGAGAAAAGGGTATAAGCAACTTTTGCATAAAATTAGTATCTAGAAAGTCGAACTAAAAACTAGCATTTGTAAAGCTAAACCTGAAAAACTAAACTTGAAAAATTAAACTTAAAAAAGCGAATATGAAATTAAGTCTGGAAAGACGAATCTGAAAAAATTAAACCTAAAAAACCCAACAAAAAAAAGGGGATTAAAAACCGATTTCGATAAACTGATTTACAAGTGCAAATATGAAAGATAAAGTTGTTTTTTTGTTTAAATTTTTTTTTAGGTTTTTGCTTTTTAAATTTTTTGAAGCGGTTTTTTAAATGCTGTTTTTTTTCAGATTTATTTTCGGATTTATTTTTTAGATTTATTTTTTAGGATCAGTTTTTTATAATCAAGTTTTTAGATTTGATTTTTTCAGATTTAAGGCTAAATTGGGATATAAGACCCTTCTTTTCTGATTTTAAAATTAAAAAGAAAACTTGAATTAAATTTATTAGATAATGATTAACCGAAAAAGATGGCCCATATTTTTTCAAACACTTTTTTTCAAGGCGTTTAAATTTAAACTCTAAAACCAAACTTCGTAAGGTAGTTTTTTAATTTGTTTCTTGTTTTTTTATGTATTTTTTTAACTTACCTCATAAGGATTCTATTCATTGTGTATGAACCATTGGGTTATCAGGGTCGACAAAGTGTTGGCTATGGTTTATTCTTAAATGACTAAAAAAAACTTTTTCGAGCTCAGAACAACCCTTTCATTCATCTGTTATTATCGTTGAATTTGTTTTAACATTCCTTTTCAATATATCAGTTAGAATAATTACACTTCGGTTTTTTACGAGTTCATAAAAAAATTTTTTATGTACCCTACAAACTCCCCTGACACGCCAAATTTTTTATGGAACTCTACCCACATTACATTTTCTCTTTGTAAGTTTTGTTTCATCTACCTCAACAATACAACCTAAACCACCGATTCTCAGGTTTTCCTGTCCTTGTGGTTTCGAACGAATAATATCTAAAACCGACTTAACACATCAAAACCCGCCTCTAACTCTGAAACATATCTTTTATTGGTGTATATCTAGACTACAAATAAATAATCATCACTATGTTTTTTTAACGAAGACGTAAACCAAAAAAAAATAAAATCTTTTTGGATAATAATTTCCTTTTTTAAACACTTCTTAGCCAAACAACGCCATCTAAAACCATTCTCGACTTTTTTCACCCTCAAACCATCATCTTCTTACAATCTTTACAAAAGCCATTTTTCTTTAAAAGACCCATTTTAACACATAAATTAAAACAGCCGCCCACAAAATCGCATTCAATTTCAACTCTTTTTCTTGTCCACAAGGAAGGATGTTTTTTTAAATCAAAAAAAGGGAGGGCTTATATCCCAATTTAGCCCAGATTTATTTTTTAGGTTAATTTTATAGGTTCATTTTTTTCAGATTCATTTTTTCAGATTCGATTTTTCAGAATCTGTTTTTCTAGTTCGATTTTTAAGTTTCGGCTTTTATCGTTTGATTTTTTCGATTCTGTTTTTTAGCTTCAATTTTTCGGATTCATTTTTTTATGTTTTAGTTTTTAGTTTCGATTTTTCAATTTTGTTTTTTCGAGTTTGTTTTTTTGTGGATTTGTTTTTTTTTACTGTGTGTGTGTGTCTGTCTCTGTTGACAGATAGCATTTTCTAAAAATACATAGTGACAACATTTTTCTTTTTACAGAAAATAAATTCTTGAACAAAAAAAATTGTTAACTAAAAAAAAATTTTTACACGAAAAGAAATTCAAGCTTTAAAAAAATCTCTGTAGTAAAAAAAAATGTTGCACGAAAACAAGTCAAAAATCTCCAATTAGAATAAATATAACATAAAAAAATTAATGAAAAGGAAACGAAAGGTTTGATTTTACAAATTTTTTTAAAATTATTTTTAAAATAGATTCTAATATATCTACGAGAAAAATTTTATAAGTGGAATAATTTAATAGAAACAAGCCCCTACTTTGGGAGCCACTTAAAATTAATTAGTAAAAACACTACAATAAAAGAACTAAAAAAAATATTATCACATATCAAGAAAAACTTCGCAAAAATAAAACTCTAAAGGTTTTTGTTCCCGTAAGAGAGACGGGGATTGAGAAAAAACATTATTTTTGAAAAACCTCAGAGCAAAAAAACCTGGGCTCGTGTAATCGTGTGTTTTTTCAAAAAAAGTTTTTGTTCTTTTAATAGTCGTTATTTAAGGTTCATTTTTTTCAAGTTCATTTTTTTTCAGATTCTTTTTTTTTCAGATTCTTTTTTTTTCAGATTCTTTTTTTTTCAGGTTCAGTTTTTTCCATGTTCAGTTTTTTTCATGTTCAGTTTTTTTCATGTTCAGTTTTTTTCATGTTCAGTTTTTTTCATGTTCAGTTTTTTTCATGTTCAGTTTTTTTCAT
>SBJP01000575.1:0-13105 GCA_014805705.1 Cucumispora dikerogammari
AAATTTGTGGCTTGTTTTAAGTTAAATCTTTTTATTTAAATAAATTATAATAGAAATTTACTTAATAAAAATTATAATGGGGGGGGGGGTTACTAGGCAAGTACCGAATCTATTTATTACCCACTTTTTTAAACGTAAATTTTATGTAATGTCACAAAAAAACAATTCTTAGATTTCAAAATAACTAGAAACGATTATTCTATGTTTGCTTTGTTTTATAAAGTCTTTCTCATAAAAGATATGTGATCTGTTGTTTTTTTATTAACTTTACTCTTACGAATTCTTTTTTGACTAAATCATCTCAAAAAAATTTGCAAAGTTTGGATAAGATAAATGTGTAGCAGCGTTTAGACTAGGGATTCCAAGCCTTGACAGTACATGTGGTTCTATAAATTTTATCTAATATTTTAGTGTACACTGACCAAAAAGAAAAAATGAACAAAGGCGGCTTTTTTTTATTTTCTGCTGAAAATTCTTGTACAGCTTTGACTTGAAGTATGACAAAAATTCTAGATATTTTTGGTGTAGAAAAGTATTTGAGTTTGTGTGTAAAACTTTGATTTTTTGAAAGGTGGATATAAGGACAGCCCATGGAACAAAAGCGAGATCTAAATACATCCGTGTATGAGAGTTGAACAAGATATTGTTAATATATTCGATACTGACGCTGATGTTTTGTAGCTTTCTTCATTCGCTCTGCCCAAAATGAAACAAACACCCAGACAATTTTGTCCCTGGGAGACAGACAAAGTATTATAAAAGGTTTTTTCAAAATAAAATAACAAAATCGCGGAAATGTTAGTAAATGTTTTATTTAAGTACAAGCACATTCTTGTATAAATAATTTCAGTTTTAGACCCAGAAAAAATGTATACGAAAAGAAACGTTTTTTATATAGCTACTCATGTGCAGTTAAGAGTTGAAAAAAAGCTCAATTTGCTCTGTAAAAATCTCCATCGATTAACTATATTTAGATTGTTCTTGATCGCGCTCAGAAGCAGCAAGCGTAAGAACATTGAATTTTTATTCAACTGTACTCTCGTCGAACCTGTTTAAATTTTTGCCTATGAGAGAGTTTTTAAGTTAAGCCAGAATCACCGACGTATCAATATGAAGCAATGCCTTCTCTACGCCTTTTGATAACTATATTCTCTAAAGAATTTAGTGCCGGTAGACTCGCGAGTGACTCTCCGTACAGTTTTTTTGTTATGCCAACCAATATATCTTTTGGTCTTTTCTTAGACAAAAAAGCCTTATGTTTTAAGCTTTCGGGTGTTTTGGAAGCAACAATATATGTTTTTTCGTTCGAATGGTTGTGTACATCGTTTTTCTTAATCGGGTCGTCTAAGATAAATGATACAAAAACTTTACATTTTCTTTGTTTACTTTGCTAAACTCTTATAATCAACTCAATCTTACGGAAATTGAATATATACTCTTCGTAGATGAGATTATTCTTTTCTTTTGGGCTTTTTAAATAGTAAAATGATATGGGGACAAATTTAAATTTTTAATTAAAAAAATATTTAAATAATGGTTTTCTGGTGGAGTTGAGATTTTTTAATTTAAACGCTTGTGAGCCGAGTCGATGTCGACTAATTTGCAACGTCTTTTTGCAAGTTTCTAAGATACTTAAGATTTTTCTTGTTTTCACTATAAACAGTTTTTTAAAAAAATAGATGCATAAGATTTGGTCTGCTTTTACAATCAATATGTTCATATGTTTAAAAATTTTAAATCTTTTGCTAGATTCTGATGTTTGTCGAATGCGAAATCTTAAACAGTTTTGCAATTTCTTAACTTGACAAACCAAATTAAGATATAATAAAATTTAACATCAGATCAAGTTATCAAGTTGTTTCGCTATATTCAGTCGTGCTAATAAAATTTTATAAATAAAAAACAGTTGCTCGCCATTTTTCGCTATAAAGCGTTTTTTTAACAAAAAAAATATTAAAAAATTAGCATTATTTTTTTAATGTCGATTTGAAAAAAGTGAAAAATATAATAAAAAAAACCTACTTGTCTAAATCTTATTTTATATATAATATTTTTTTTTATGTATTATATCTCATATTTATTAATTCTTACGAAGGGATGTTTTTTTTAACAAACTGTATATTAATTATTTTCAACTTTTTTTCTAAGACGATATAAAAAAGGAAAATTGAAAAATACTTTTGACTGAGATATTAATCGAAATAAGTTTTTATAAAAAAGAGAAAAAATGAGAAAAATAAAGAAATTATTATAAAAACGTTTTATAATCTAAACTCTGCGTTTAATATATCGAAACTTCAAATTATCTTTTGGTTTAAAAAATGTCATATGAAAAAGTCATATTTTTGCCCATGCTTTTATCGTCAAACATCTTTATTATCAAAAAAATATTATGTGGCGAGAGAGAAGAAATAACACCCATTGTTCAGCATACTTTACATTTTAAAGAAAGATATGCGAGCATCACTGACAGTCTGTTATATTGTGTCAAAGAGGCGATACTAAATCAAATTAACCGAGGACAAATTGTTAACAAAAACGAGGAAAAATTATATATAAACCCACCGTTTGTTTCTGGCATTGAATCCCCCGACAACGCCAGACAACATATTTCTAAACAAATTAATATATCGGCGCCGAAGGGTGTCGAAAATCTCATATATTTGGAAGATGTTTTGAAAAAAACAATAGACGTTAATCATAAGATTAAGGTGCTGCTCGGCCGTCTTGACGATTTGCCTTGTTATATTGGAGAAATGCAAGAAGATTATTCAGCTTTATCAAAAGAGTATTTTGAGTTATTTACCCAAACTTTTTTTTTCGTTGATTCAGTGACTAACGAAGAGGGATTGGCAGACTCTAAAGTAAGGAAAACATTACATAATTGGTTTTGGTCGTTTGTTGAAGAGTATGATCGCGCTTTAAAGAATAAACATATTAATAATAAGATCGGGTAGTCGAAAACTCTTCTCAATAAATTATAAAGATAAAGATCATTATATAAAAATAAATTTAAAGACATTTTTTAATAAACACAAAATCGGAAAAATATTTTGTTTTACTTATATTTTATTAAGAGCTCGTTTTTATCTTAGACTTTATTATATCAGTGTTTAATTTAAAAGAATCATGTTTGGCCGTTTTTAACGTTTTTATAATATATGCTTCGAAACATTAATGGTGAATACAGGCAGAAAAGGAGGATTGAAAAAGTTTAATCTTTGTTTAACGTCTTTGAGTGTTTATGTGCTTTTATAATCTCGCATAAAATCGACTTTGTTTTTGTAAAGAGTTTAAAGTAAAAACTTTTCTTATAACTTTGGAATCGTTGCCCTGATTACATGATAAAGCTGTTTTTAAAGAAAAAAGTCTGTTTTTTTAAAAAAACACATTTGCGGAGCACAGTTTTAAAAACCTTTTGTTCTATTATAATTACTGACACCTTTATTTATAATCAGAAAATCTTAAAAAAATACATAACAAACGAAGTGAAACTTAATACTTTATTTATAATAAAAAAATTTTTGAATACGTATTTCTATAATAAATTATATAAAGAGTTATTTTTATTTAAGAAACTCATTGATATTATAAAAAGACTTTTGAATATAAATCGCTCTATACTTTTATTTTGCGTGTAAGCGACAAAAAAACCGAGATAAGATTTTTTTTATAAATCTTTGTAAGAGAGCGACTTTTAATTTAAGGATTATACGCAGTTTTTCTAAAATATACAGATGCACGTTTTCTAGAAAATTATATGCTGAGTTGTTAGTATATTTGATTTTTTACGCTATCGGGTGTGTAAAACCTGCTAAATTAAATTTAATTGAAACGATGATGTATTGTTTTTTTTTGTATTGTATTTTAATCGCGTATGTTTTTTTAAACGAGTTTTCTTGATTAATCTTTAATTAATCAACACACATCATATTTTAATCTGCGAGAAATAACTTTTAAATATTTAAATCAACAACCACATGTTTTTATTTAAACATATTAAAACAAAAGCGCTTCATTTTAATTTGAGTTTATATATAGAAATAAAAACGCTTTTTAATATACATAAATGTACGATAATGCGAGCACAATTAATTGCAAACAAAAAATATTGAAAACATCGAAATAAAAAACTATTTATCAAATTATTTTAGTATGTCGAGTATATACGAAATTAAAGTTTCAATTGCGACAAGAAATTTTAGATTTACAATAGTAAAATTATTATATTATCACTGGGGCGTTCCAAAAAATTAGCCTAAAAACCACCTTTTTAACCTTTTTAGAAAACGAGCTTTCAGCATTTTCAGCATTTAAAAATGTCGATAAAAAAAAATAAAGTAGAATATAAATAGTTTATTTTTTATTGCAGTATAACATTATATATTCTTCAACATTGATGTCGCAAAGTTTTTTTTTGTTATTAACTTGTTTAGCATAAAAAAATCTCGCTCTATCGAGATAGAAAATAAAGAGCGGTTTATCATTTCTTTGTATATTCTTGATGTAAATGTCATGTTTTCAAAAATTTTAATTCTAAGAGATTGATTCTTCTCAAAACACTCTTTAATATAAGAAAAAACAACTGCAGATTTCTATTTAATATTATTTAAAACAAACATTTCAATTACGTCACCGGTTAAAAATTGTTTTTCTTGAGTTGAATTAATTAAACCTTAAAGAAACTTGTAGTTTTTATGTATGTATATTAAATCTTCTGTTAATGGGGTGTTTTTAGAACCATCTAAAACTTTATCTCTTATTTTACTACCTTTAACAAATGTTCTTATGATTTCGCTGACATTTGGCAAATATTTATAATAATATTCTTTACAAGCTTTCAACCAACTTCCCAATCTTGTTATTGTGAATTGGGCTGAAAGAGGCATATTAACAAATTTCTCTCTTCTATTAATTGATTTTATTAGACCCTTTTTTACTAAAAAAATCAGAAAAATAATGTTCTTAAAGTGATTTTTGATGCGTAAAGCACGATTATGTAAAATTTGAGCAAAACAAGTCATATGGAAAAAAGTTTTTATGTTTTTTCTGTATTTCTGATTCTGCTTTTAACATATAGCTTACCGCATCTGATATTAAAAGAGACATAAATTTTATATCAAGATCATATTCTTTTATGACATAATATATTGTTTCTTACATCACACTCGAGTTTACTGTTGTTCTGATTCTACACAAAACTAAAAATTTTTTTTAAAGTTTAGGAAATTTACCCAATTGAATCTTAACATATTTTTTATTTTAATGTTGACACCCCTAAACAATCACAAGAAAATTAACGTATTTTAAATTTTACTTTGATTTTATCTTTTTTTTCCCTGTGTAATATGTTCCCCGCTTTTCTACACGATGTTTCCTTTAGTATAAGATGATCTAATTTAGTAAATAGTTGTTTTATCGCGGATTCGCAATTTTTAAAGCGAGATATTAGCTGCTAAAAATGTCGCTGTAATTATTTATACACACGAACTCTCTTTCTCGTTTAAGAATGTTTGAAAAAAATGTAGTTTTTTTATTGAGTTTTTATAGTGTTTTTGTGATGAAACGTGTAAGCTTTCGTTAATTTTTTTATCTGATTTACAATTACGTGACATAATTGACAAAAAAGATCATCCCTGATGTCATAGAAAAAGTATTCTAAATGAGAGTATTTATGAGAAAAATTTTGCTCTTTTAGATATTTTTGATACGAACAATGCGATGTGCTTTATGTTTTCTTCTAATAAATTTTTAGAAATAAAAAAACAGTTTTTAGCATTTAGTTGCCCCAAGCATCACTCAGTTTTTTTTATATAAAAACAAAAAACTGACATAAAAGAAACAAAATCATTAACGCAGTAAAGAAGCAAAAAGTACGAAATGTCTCTTTGAAACAAGCCGTATAATTTTATAATATAAGAACAAGAATAAAAGATTTCAATTGTGACAATAAATGATAAATTTAAAATTTCGGCATCAGCAACTATTAGTATGTTTAGAGAAAAAAATTGAAGCTATAAAAGAAATGTCAGATACAGAAATAAAAGCTCATGTTTACAGAATAGGAAAAACTTTTGTAAAAAATTTCAAAAAACAATTATAATTGAGAGTGACGTTTAAAAAATAATAAAAAAAATTCTAAATTAACTTAAAACACTTTTTCAAAGAAAATTAATAATTTTCAAATAAAAGTTTTATAGTGTTTTTTGAGTATATAAGTAGTTATATAAAGAAAAACCTTTATAAAATATATAAATGTGTGATGAAATGGAGTTGGATATTCAGTTAAAGTTAAAAAATTATTTGTAAACCTTTCTGAAGTTATAAAAAGTTATTAAGAAAAAGATTTTTTTTATCGTAATGAAACGAAACTCTTTTGACATCAATGTTTCAAGTTCACATTGTTCACTTTGATAACAACAATTCTTTGTAAATTTTGAAAGAAAAGCTTTAGTTATTTTTGTGTATCTCTAACTCTTTCACCCTACGAAAAAAACCTCACTTTAATAAAAAAAAAATATAAGAAAAACCCCTTTAAATATCCAAAAACATGTCAAAAAAATTTAAATATTTTCACTAAACATTTTAAAAAAAACAATTAGAGAAAACTCGTTAAAACTAACAAACTAGTAAAAACGAAATAGTTCGCTTTTATGTAAATCCTGGACATAATTTTAGTTTATCGCTTCGTAATTTGAAACGTTTTCAAGTTCGTTTTGTTTTTACTTGGTTTCCTAAGTTTTTTTTTAATTTCGCTTTTTTGGATTTGATCAACCAGTTTTGATTTTTTAAATCGGTTTTTCAAGTTCAACCACTTTGGTTTAATTTTTTATGTTTAGATTTACACATTATGTTTGTCAGATCAAGTTTGTTCAATCTGGTTTTTTTACTTCGTTTTTCTAATTAATTTTTTTTGGTAGTCTTACAAGTTCCGTTTTGTCGATCATTTTTTAAGGTTCAAATTTTTAGGTTTCGTAGTTAAAACTCGGTTTGTTAAATTTGTATAACAGATTAATTTATTCAATTTTGATCAACAAGTTGATATATTAAAACACTTTCGATTAAAATTCTTAACGTCGAGTTTAAATAGCGAAATCTTGTACTCGAGTTTATTAAGCTGTAGTCGTAAAAAACATATAACTGCATTTTTAGTGTCTATAAAGAAAAAAATAAAACAAAAATGTATTTTGGAATTTCACAGAGCCAAAAAAAATAATGCATATTTGTATTTTTAGTATTCTTAATGCAAAAAAAAATGTATATATGCTTTTTTGAGATCCGCATCACATAAAAAATAATGTATATATGAATTTTTAAGGTAAAAGGGCTAAAAGGCAGCTGTCGAAATTTTTGATTATAAAAGAACAAAAAACACTGGATGATTAAAGATAAAACATAATATATTTTAGCTAAATTACATAAACATTAGAGTGGTTTAGTTGGTCTCGTGTTTATTTAAACACTGATTGGTTGAATTCGATAAAAAATTTCATATAGAAAATCGAAAAACAACATTGAGTTCAGAAAATGTCTCAGTTCGTCTTTTATATATCGTATATTTGATTGTGAAATTACTGTTCTTTCTACTGGCTTTCTATATCATTAGCGCAACATTATATCACGATACATTTAAATCATTAAAAACCCACTGTTCAACAAAAATAAACAGCGCTATTATTAATAAATACTTTTATGTTGCTAAAAGAAAACATATATGAACATGCTTGATGTATTTAACATTATATGATGTGATAAAATTTATAAATCTAGTCTGTGATAAAACAACATGTGATACTATTATTATATGCTTCAAAAAGACACTAAATAATATCATATCATAGACAATATGTAACGAGAACCAAAACTATTTGTGGCTCAGGGGGGGGGCAACCACTCTAGAAGCCGTTCGAATATGAAAAAACACTGTTATCTCATGCGGATGATTAAATTTAAGAGAAGACAACTTCTCGAATTGACGAAAAAGTTATAAAAATATAGCGCTCTTAAGGCTCTAATCAATAAATTAATATCTTAACCACGTAAATTTACGGCTAAAAAATGCGTACACATAAATTTCAGGTGCGGTTTAAAGACTAATCAAAAACCTGCTGATTAAAAACAACGATCACAAACGAACAAATCTCCAGCAAGCCTTGTGTTTCCTTCACTATCTACCGTATATTATACTCATAATTTAGATAATTTAAACTAAAAAAAGCAATAATTTTCAAAAATATATTAATTTATCGTTGATGAATACAAAATACAATATTCTAAAGATAAAAAATGAAAAAATTAAAAAAAGCTTTTTTTTAGATAAACAAACACCACAGCTCGCTAAGGCGTGTTTAAACAATAATTTATCTTCTAATTTTTAAAAAATTTTGATATTTAAAAAATACTGCTTTATATAAAAGGGCACAAAATAAGAGTATAATGATTTATTTAATTAAAAGAATGTTTTAAGTTTTATTTATTTTAGCAATTTTTCAATTGCGAAGATCTTTAAGTTTTTCTTGTTCATAATATCAGACATTTTCTTTGTGTCTAATATTTTAAATATTAGGGCATTTGATTAAACTATGATTATCCTATACTGGCTATATAAAAGACAAACGCTCCTTAAAATACGTAGACAAGAAGAAGTCTTTTATTTAAACTGTGTTAAATATTTCAAAAGAAATGTTTCTTGAAACATTTAAATTGATGTAATACAAATCAAAATGAAAAAAAATCTGTAGTGTCATATCTAAAAAACTTTATAAGCTTAAAAAAATAAAAACCTGTAACACTCTACATATACAATTCTTTCTACTTTTTAATTTAATTAGAAAAATGTTATTTTAATTTAACTAACAAGAAATAACTAAGTGAAATGATCAAAAAATAGTACATAACTATTTTGAGGCACTGCTTCACTCAAAAATGAAAAACTTTATCTAAAATGTTTTAATATCTCTTTCAATCTTTGTCCTTAAAATGTTTTCTACAAGGTTTTTTTTATTTATTTTAACAGATCTTGACTGACTAAAATGTATGTGTCTTTACATTATTTTTTTCACAAATTATTTTTATTTTACACATTAAAAAACTTAAGGGTTAACTGCAAAGATTGACTATATTTTTTTTTAATATCATTATAGTTAATTAAAAACACAATATATTTTCAAAACAGAATCACTATATATAAGTTTTTGCATATTAAAAATTTACAAAAATGTAGTCGAAGTACTATAATCAAAGACACGTTCGTCTTAAACGCCATATCTGTTCATCTACTGTTGTTTAACGACTATAAACCCGAACATATCAACAAAAACACATAACAATATATTGACATCAGTCTCAGAATTAAAAACATATCTTAAAGAACGTTAATTTAATTATTGTTACACGCCACAGAGATCTATTCTAATTCCAAAAACTCGTATAATAATACTTAGTTACTTATTATTAGATTACTATAATACCAATAAATATTTTCATAATTACAACAAAACCTTATCCTAGATTTAATAAAAAATCGCAAAATTGTAATCAAAAAAAAAACTTATAAAAAAACCTTATAACTTTATATTTTTTAATAACAAAAACTATTTTAAATAAAAAAAACTATTTTAAATAAACATTTCTTACTTTGTGTATAAATATTTTCGTAAACAAAAAACCTTTTAATTAGTAAAATAATTATTTTTATTACAAGGTAGCGCAATTTTTTAATCTATAAAGACTTATTATTACGTTTTAAATTTGTATATAAGTCTCACTAAATAAGTTTTTCTTTCATTTTCGACATTCTATCATAAAAATTATTAGCTTCGTTTTTTCATTCGATTTTATCTTTTGCTATTTTTTGATAATTTTCGACTCAGGGTTCTCTGATAAATAAATTCTAGTCTATATATAGATGAAATTAAAAACCATTAAGTGTATATTGTTAAATGTCAATATATTATTTTTTATCAGAACCTGTAACTTTGACTTCAGGTGTTTGGAAAATGTATGTTTTCAGTTTTTTTAGCTCAAACATTACAGTAGACTAACAATATTGTATGTATTATGAAAGAAATATATATTTATCATAATATTATAGAGCGTATATTTTATTATATAAAACTTGTTGCTCAAGGTTTTTCTATAAAAATAAAAAATACAAAAATTTTTTTGTTCTCATTGTTATATTAAAAAAAAGGGGATGGCCTTTTTTTGAGTCTTTATTATATATTATATCTCAATAACATATGTTAAAAAAAAATACAAAAGTAAAAACTATACCATAAAAAAATAATTAAAAAAAAATAATGAGATAAAAAATAATGAGATAAAAAAATAATGAGATAAAAAAATAATAATGAAAACCAATTATAATTAAATATTATATTTAATTACTTCCATTTCTACTTTAAGCCTTAAATTCCTTTTAAATCTTTCAAAATCATTTTCTAAATATTTAGTTTCTTCACTTAAATTATTTACACGTTTATGAATTAAATATATATTAGAGACTTTTATCAACTCATTATTTACTTCCTCAATAGTGGAATCTTTATTTATTGGTATAGAAATTAATTTATTTTCTTTAAGTGAAAGAAGTTGTTTAGTGTTTATTTCTAATCTCTCTTTATTTATTGTTTGAATTAAGACTTTATTGTAAGTTATGGGTGAAATTATTACTGAAAGATAATTGTTGTAAGTACAGATTGTGTTTGTTGCGAGTGCGTGCATGATTGTTTATTGGTTATATTATATTTTTTTTAATTTATTATTTTTTTGGTTTAAAAAATTTTTACTAAATTAATTAATAATTTTTTTTGTAATATATTTTATTATTTATTTTATTTATTATTGTAAGGAATATGATTTTCTATATCTGCGGTAGCATATATAGACAGCGCGACTGTGCCCTCTTTTATTATTAGCTGCGATAACATATAATAAATCGAATGAAAAAGAAGTGCACGTAACTTATTTATCCTCTGATTTATTAGGTATAAACAGCGCGACTGAAAACTAATAAGTCTACCTTATTACTTATATATGCGCATATAGATATAAGGGATAGGGAAGCCTTATCAGTTTTCAGTCGCGGTGTTTATATCTGATAAATCAGATATAGATTTTCCACCTACACACCCATCGCCTATAGCTGATAAAGCTCCCCCTTTTCTTATATCTGCTAGCGCAGATATAAGAAAAAGTGTCGACTTATCAGCTTCAGTCGCGGCTACTTATATTAATCCACCATTAGAAAACTTATCTATAAATATAAATAGAATGGTTTCTCCTTCAGCTGATAAAGCTCCCCCTTTCCTTATATCTGCTAGCGCAGATATAAGGAAAGGTGTCGACTTATAAGCTTCAGTCGCGGCTACTGATAACAAGTTATCAGTAGGAAACTTATCTATAAACAGATAAGTTTCATCCGCCCCCTCCCATTTATTATTACCCATTACCGCAATTAATAATAAAACCCAACCACACCCTCTCTTTATACTATATATCACAAAAAAACACACTATAATTAAAAAAAAAAAAAAAAAAAATTTATCCATGAAATTAAAAAACAAACACACAATAAATCGACCAATAACTTCAACATCACTTTCTATCGGAATAATTGGATTACCAAATATAGGAAAATCACATTTATTTAATTTATTAACAAACTCTTCAATTCCATCATTAAATTACCCTTTTTGCACTATAGACCCAAACACCGCCTTATGTAATTACATTACCGACGATTTAATTTATTTAAAAAATTTATTTAAACCAATAAAAACAACTCCAACAATAATGTCATTTAAAGACATAGCAGGTTTAATTAAAGATTCACATAAAGGTCAAGGTTTAGGAAATAAATTTCTTTCTTATATAAGAGAATCACATATAATTTTACATATAATTAGAACTTTTAATGACCCAGAAATAATTCATATTAATAATTTTGTTGACCCAATAACTGATTATAAAGTTATTAGACAAGAATTACTTTATTGTGACGCTAAATATTTATTAAAAAAATATTTGAAATTTAAATTAAATTTTAAAGTAAAAAAAATGTCTTTAATTGAAAATGAAATTTTAAGTTTAAATGAAAAATTATTACTTGATTTATTTAAACAAAATACAAATCCTGTTAATATTTGTGATTTAAATGATGTAGATATTATTAATGATTTAAATGTAACAGAATTAAATTTAAATAATTATACAGATAGTGAAATTAAAATAATTAATACTTTTGATTTACTTAGTCTTAAATATCAAGTTGTTTGTTTAAATGTTTCGAGAGCGGAGTTTGAAAAAAAGAATTTTAATAAAGTGACGGGTAGTTTTATTAAATATTATAGGGAAATTTTTCTTAATAATAATAATAATAGTGGTTTTTTAAGTAATAATAATAATGATAATAGTAAAGATATTAGTAATATATCTACAGGTAAAGATATTAGTAACGCTAATAGTAACGCTAACAATAATGCTAATAGTAACGCTAATAGTAAAGATCTAAAAATGCCTCTTTGTATTTTCACAGAAAATAATTTACCTGTTAAACTTCTTTCAACAATTTATACTTCACTTTCACTAATAACAATGTACACATGCGGCCCTAAAGAAGTAAGAGCTTACAGTATATACCCAGAAACACTAATAGTAGATGCAGCCTCTTTAATTCATACAGACTTTTCTAAATATTTTATATCCGCTGATGTTTATAATTTGGCGGATTTAAAGGTTTTTGGATGTGAAGCGAATGTAAAGAAAGCGGGGAAGGTGAGGGTTAAAGGGAAAACTTATGTGGTTACAGATGGTGATATTGTTAAATTTAATATTGGTAGGAAGTAAAAAGTGAGTTTATTTTTTATTTTTACTTTTTTTATATGGAAATGTAAAAGGCGTTTGTGTTAAAAATAAATGTTTAGACTATATTTTACACACTATACATTATAGTTATTTTTATTACACGGTTGCAACAATTAGAAAACGCTCTCTCGCTTCTTATTACACTTGAGTTCACTTACCTACACCTACCTTCACTTACCTAATCTACCTACACCTTTCCTTCCCTCTATCCCCTCTCGTCCCGCCCCCTCTCTGGTCA
>SBJP01000576.1:0-13090 GCA_014805705.1 Cucumispora dikerogammari
AGTCGCAAATTGTTTTATGTTAATAGCTCTATCCATTATTCCTTGCAATAGAGAATTTTATTCATAAAAAGGGCTTATACCCGGAGAGTCACGCAAGCACGCTATACCAGGCATAGTGAGTATAGAAGACGGGGTTAGACTCCCCGCGGGACAAAACTAACAATAGTAGCAACGCTCGTCGGAGAGTAGGAGTGCGCTAGCGTTACCCGCTGGTTCACCGGATAGGATAAAGCTTTCTAACCGCGGGCAGGCCATCATATAAGGGAGTGATGGAATGGTGAAACAACCTCGATGACAAAAAGGCAACAGGCGTCAGGTGGGTCCGCAAAAGCAGAACCAGTAGTGAAGAATATAAACCGGCCTAAACGAGAGGACCGAGGGCTAAGGATGCGTCAACATCTGAGTTAAGCTCAGCCTCGGCGGGTTCACTCTAACCCTAAATAGGAGACGGAAGGCTCCCGTCGTGAGCAGTATATACTCGCACAGCCGAGTATATACAACGAGGAAGGATGCTATGAAGCTGTTAAGAACGCATGGACGTAGCTTCACCATGCGTTTCCGTAATAATGCTCCATTCAGAGGGCAGAGGCTCTTCTAGGACGGGCTAACGACCCACTAGAAGTAAAAACCGTTGCTAAAACAAAACGAGAGTCAATATCATTAAATTTAGCTGGCTCTAGGTTAAAAGAAGTAGTAGGACTGGTCCGATCCTACGACCGCGGGCCTAGAGAGGAAGAAGTTCGAACGCGGCAGGTTAGGAGCCCGCTACACGTCCCATCCCGTTCAAAGCTCGGGGATGGGGTTCCCATGCAAAGTGGTACGAGTAGTGTATCGGTAAAAACAAACGAGCCCTCCCCGCTGCAGTGCACAGTGGGGAGAGAAAAGCCACATCCAGCGATCCCTGATGGAAGTGGACCTGCGAAAAGGCACAGGCCCTGCCACCAGCGGCAGGGTCAAGCCAGGGAACAAGGGAACTCGGGTGACCAAATGGGGAGACTAGGCAACTCCACACTCAACAATTGTGTGACCACGCCCGAGGACCCGCGTCAGAAAGATGGCGCATCTTCTTTACAGAGTGTAAAACGGACGGGCATAAAACGGCTCCTTTGTTGGAACATCGATGAAATGCATACTCGGTCAGTAGACAGATTTGCAAAGAGATTTTTAACAAAGGACGTAGTAAAAACCAAGAGAATCCGACAGATCGATGGAAATCTTAGATTCGATATCTACATTCGTGACCCGAATAGTGTCTGCAATATCTCTCGTTTCACGAGAGCAACGGGCGCTAGGGTGAGAACGGAGTTACATCCTAATGAACGGAAGGCCACCCCGCAAGGAGAACCTAAAGTCATTTCACCAAACATGAATGGGGCTATTATGTCTTTTAATGTAAATGGTATCAAGTCAAAAATTTCCGAATTAGACGAAATACTAAGAAGACATAAGCCCTTGATTCTTGGACTACAAGAAACGAGGAAGTCTGTTGGAAGGTACAGGACATCGATCCCTGGGTACACCACAGTTGAAAGACAACAGGTGGACCCGAAAGGAACTGGAGGCCTGGTCATAGGAGTGAAAGCACAGTCAGGATGGAACCTGACTGAGTTAGTATCCGAGGAGTATATGCTATGTGCAAAAGTATGGAGTAAGTCCCTGTCGATGGAAGACAGAGGAATATTGATTGTGAACGTCTACTTACCTTGTAGTACACACTTAGCAGAAAAGAAAAATAACGCGAAAATGACCCTGAAGAGATATTTAGATAATAACGCTAAATACTATAAAAGGGTCATAATGCTAGGCGACTTCAATATGAACGAACGAGAGTTACACAAGTTCATAGGCTCCCTAGCGGACCAATTTCGAGTTATACCTAACAGAACGGGTTACTTTTTTGAGAGAAAAAACACAAATACGTTGATTGATCACATAATTGTACTCAGAGTAAAATTTGAGGAAGCGAAGTCATTGCGTCGATACGACTTATCAGACCACATACCGGTAATAGCAGAAGTGAGATTACCGGAGGTGAGGTTTAGTCCGAAAGCCAAAATCGACAGAGCGCAATTATGTGAAAGGTTTAAATGTGACCCGCTATTTGGAACTTTATTAGAGAACGGCTCATATGGTCTAGAAACATATGCAGCCGAGTTTGTAGAAGCTGTCTGGACCGTAGCTAGACAGCATGGGGCAATATCGACTACAAACAACCTGGTTAGAGGAATTTTCTTATCCCCCCAAACCCTCAAAAAGATTAAGCTAAGGCGCGACTATTATGCCTTGAGGAAGACGGAAGAGTTCTGCCCAGAGAGATACCAAGTTCTCTGGAAAGACAGTAAACTCGCGAAAGCAATGGATAATAGAGAGTATAGGCAGCGTAGGAATAAGAAACTGTGTGTCTTGGAGAGATCCAATAAGGGTAGAGAAGTCTGGCACGTCATAAACCGATTCACCAAACCTAAAAAGTATAGTCAAATAAGCCCTATCAAAAACGAACAAGGGGTTCTTATAAGTGACATATCTGGACAGCCGAAGGTGTGGGGTGACCACTTCGGCAAACTTGCATCAGACGTGTCTGGTAATAGTAAGTCAACAACAAAATGGCATGCTTTGGCTCCTACCCTTAAACCTACACTGGAAGGATGTAACGACGACCTAACGTGGACGGAGATCGTCACGGCCGTACGGAAACTACCAAACAATAAAGCGGAAGGAAGTGATGGAATCCCCGCAGAAATCTTTAAGCTGGTGGAAAACGAGAAATCCCCTGATAGCAATCTAGCGAAGTTAGTCAATAAACTTATCCTAAAACTATGGCACAACAATGAGCGAGCCCCAGATATTTGGAGCAAGAGCATTGTTGTGCCAATACCCAAAAAAGGAGATTTAACTTCGGTAGAGAACTATAGAGGAATATCCCTAGTACCCGTGTCATATAAACTGTTAATGACGATAATCGCTACGCGATTAGACAACATGGCTGAAGACAACTGCCTAATAGGGCGTGAGCAAGCTGGCTTCAGAAGAAGAGAAGAATGCGTGAACCAGGCCACTGCCCTATTAGAAATCGGGAAAAGAAGAGAAATACAAAACCTACCGACGTTTTATTGTTTTTTAGATTTCTCGAAAGCCTACGACAGAGTACCTCATGAAGGGCTCCTAAGAAAACTCGAAGCTATGGGAATCGGAGGAGAAGTACTCTCGGTGATAAGGAGCGCATACAAGGATCCTAAGATCTGCGTGAGAGTTGGGGACGGCCTAAGTGGTCCTGTACCATATAACTGTGGCCTCAGGCAAGGCTGCCCCAGTTCACCTATACTCTTTAACCTTTATATTACAGACCTACTGGACAAACTGATACCCCTCTCGGTACCAGGGCTTCCAGAGGAAAGTAGTATAAAAGGTCTGCTATTCGCAGATGATGCTGTCATTTTTGCAGACTCGGAGGTTTCGTTGAGGCATAATATCGCAAAAATAAAGGAATGGTGTGGGATATGGGAAATGAAACTAAATGTGGAAAAGTGTGGAATTCTAGAACTGGGTAATGGACCGAAGCAAGACCTGGACGTGAGAGTCGGTGGAAAATGAATACCCCTAGTAGATGAGTATATCTACCTGGGGATATCCATAAAGCGTAATTTAGATATGGAAGAGATGGTAAAGAGAAATTTGGAAAAGGGTAGTAAGTGTCTACACGCTATACGCCCCTTCCTACTCAACCGCTCATTCTCCATACACTTTAGGGCGAAAGCACTAAAGGGAATATTGCTACCGATACTTCTATATGGAAGCGAACTGTTTGGAATGAGTACTAAGCGATTAAGCAAAGTACAAACTCTACTCAATAGCGCCTGTAGAAGCGTTCTCAGAACGGGCAGAAACACTCCAACGAAGCTGTGCAATATAAACTTAGGGATCAAACCAATTGATCTCCTAGCAGCCAGAAACCGCATCCGGGGACTAAACAAGTGGAAAGAAGCCAAAACACCAATAAGAGACCTCATACGGAACCCGTTGGTTAACCGACGATCAACGTGGGTAAGTGGAGGTAATAGATGGAAGAGAAGATCCCTGAAAGACGAAGGATTGACGATAACTGAAGCACTGGAAACAGAGTTCACGAACAGAAAGATAGTAGCCAAAACCATGACTCTGGCTGAGAAGGACAATGAAGAATCCGGTGTGAATATATCGTATCCGGCAATAAAGTATTCATTACTTTATCCGGACTCTAAGATCGGCCTAGGGTTCCTAATTGATATCAGGATTGGAAAACTGCAGCCTGCATGGAGATTAGCGAACACCGGGTTGATCTCGAAAGACTATAGAAACAGCTATCCGTGTTGTAAAGAGAAAGTTAAAGAAGATTGGGTACATGTGATATTCAGATGCCCTGAATGGAGCATGTACCGAAAACATTTGTGGTCAGTAGCAGGACTGGCCACAAACCCCCCATATGACGACAACGCCTTGGTTGTCGCTATGAAGGGACTCTTTGGAGAAGAGTTAAATTCAAGGACTGTACTAGATGATACCTCTCCGGGTATCATCAAAATGCACGCTACGGTTAAATACTTAACCGTGGTGATACCTTTACGCGCTGTGATCATCTCTAGGCTGAGAAGTGAGCAGTTAGCGGTCTCCAGGAGCCGAAGTCCCAAGAACATGGCGACTCTAGGTGAGTCAAAGTCTTTGCAGGGTGAGCAGTTTAGTGGGTGAAAGGCCCACACTACCCTTCTTTGCCGGGAGGGTGTCTAATCCACCTTAATATAGGGTCTTCTCTTATATAAGGAGTCCGCAAGGCAGGATAAAAGATTCAGCTCATCCTGCGATGGAAAAAAAAGGGCTTACAGAGAATGGTCTTAAGTCCATGCCCCTTTATGCTCAATCCGATTAAATTAAGCTTTCGAAAAGTGAAAACAGACATGCGAAACTATATATTGTCACACAACGATTGTCTTTTTCCATGAGTATAGTAAGCCCAATGAATCAAAATAAGCAATCCGACATAATCGAATATTTTACAATAATTAGCAGATACTGTGTGAAACCGCTGATTAAAATCGGTTTTTAAAAAGTGTAATTTTTTTATTGGACAATGGATATCGTTAAAGAGAGTTAGATAAACCTTTTGTTTTGATACTTATCTTTTAAGAACATGCAATTGCATAACAAAAAAAAATGTTAATCAATAGAATGTCTATAATTAAATATGAAAATGTCTATAATTAAATAAAAAAATTTTTAATAAAGTTAAAAATAATTTTAATTTAATAAAAAAGCTATATTAAAAAAATTAATATATATGCGAGTTTACGCCGAACCAAATAAAATACCTTTTATAGCATTGAAATTATACTAGTTTTTAACAGAAAAATAAAAATAAGTATGAGAACTATATTACGTTTCCTCCTACTGTACTGGCCGTATATTGAAGAGACCGAAGCCAAGTTAACTCACGCACACAAGTACAAAATGACAGGGACACGCCAAAGTGTTTATAGAAAAGAATTTTCCATGAAAAAGTGTAAAAGTGAAAAGTCGAGATACAGAAAACTAAAAATCGGAAAACGAGCAGAAGCATCTTAAAATAATTTTTAAATAAAGTTTTTATTTTTGTTAAAATGTTTTTCTTTTGTTTATTATCTATCTGACAGTTGTATTTTCAACTATTGTTTTAATTTAATTAAGATTTGCCGTTTATGGCAGATTTATTGTCGCCCGTATAACCGTTGAATAATAGTAATAAAGCTTTTTATGTTTTTTATATTATTTTTTTTATAATTTAATGATTTTTTATAAAAAAAAATTTTTTTACAACCTTTTAATGTTGTCAACGATAATGAACAGATCAGCGCAAAATTCTCAAACGCCAATCTTTTTTATATTTATTTTTTGTTTAATATGTTTTTTGTCTTATATTAATGAAAAAAATATTATATTTTGGCTAATTGAGAACATTTTTTAATATAAGAGAATATATTAAAAAACAATCTTTGTTTAAAAACTGTGCGCCAATATAATGCTGAAATGAATCTGTTTTTATTAATATTATTGTTCATAATATAATACAGTTTTTCTAGTTCTGCTATGATAACAGATAGATAAAATCCAAAGACAGTTCATCATTATATTCATGGACAGTATTTAACATAAAAATTTTTTTTATTATTTTTTTATATTATTTTTTTTATTATTTTTTTTATTATTTTTTTTATTATTTTTTTATATTATTTTTTTTCTTTTGCAAATATATAATTAAATTTATCATTAGTATAAGACAAAAAAACTTAAAGAAGTTGTATAATGAAAAAAGCTGGAATGTTTTGCTTCTTAATAAAAATTATATAAACGTTTTTGATGAGTATAAAAAACTTTTTTAGTGTTTGTTTTTAATTTTTTTAATATTAACAAAAAACAAAACTTATTCTTATTTTTTTTTACATTATATTTTAATTGAAAAAATACATTGTTTTTATTTAATTAAAAACTTAAATACTATATAATAAATTGTAAATTTATTGATTGAAAACGTCGTATCCATGCAAATTGGTGTCATTTATGCACTCGAAATAAAACAAAATGAATTAACGCACGTTTTTAATAAAAAACATAATAATTATAAAAAACAACAAAAGTCTTTTGTGAGTATTTTATTTCAACGCGCAAAAGTGATTAAAAACAAATGTTTCGTTATTAACTTTTTAATTAAAAAAGTTTTGATAGCTTTTACTAAAAATTTTTGCTTATTTAATATATAATAAAAATTTATTAACTAAAATTATAATAAGACAGAATCAAGTAAATAAAAGCAAAATGTAAACAACGTTATTATAAAAAACATTGGAATATAACTTATTAAAATAAACCCAATACACAAAACACAAAAAAAGCTTTTTTTATAATGCTATTTAGACACTTTATTAAAAAATAGAAAAATAAAAAGAAAGTTTTTTATTAGAATTTAACTTTTTTTTATTAATCGTTAAATAAACTTACTTTACAATAAACAAACTACAGCTTTTATAAAAAAATTTTTGAGTATTACCTTTACTTTCCTTTTTCATTCTAAAAATTCTTTTTGTAGTCTCGTTTAATTATACATAATAATTCGTTAAAAACACATTTTTTGTGTTTAAAAAATAAAAACATTTGCTTCGGGTAAAGATTGCTTTATCCTCACGAGAAGATTTTTTTTAAAGCATACTCGAAAGCTTTTTTCGTAAGTGCCTGAAAACACCTTTGCGTAATAGTAAGAGTGCAAGTTTTTGTTTCTGTCAAAAATCTGATACTATGTTCTAATCTCATAGATTAATACAGTTTTCTAAACGACAAAACAGTTTGTCAAGCGAGCAGTGTCGCGATAATATTTGAGTTATATAAACAGGCGTTAAAAGAAACATCAGTTGTTTGTGAGTTTATTTTGTAGTAATGTTGTAAAAATGACATAAAAAAATTCGTTGAAAGAAGTAAATAAAAGATTGAACTTGAGTAAATAGGCGCGTTTGTGTGGCCAGAATAAAAAACGATTTTAATAGTCGTTGAATATGTCGTAGAAATTTGTGTTGTAGTTAATTGAATTTTAAAAATTATATTGTGGAACGAAAAAGTAAATTTATTTAGACATGTTAAAATTAAAATTATTTTTGTTTTTTAATTTTACAGTCTTCGGTTGTGTTTTTTTTTTTGAACAAAGGCTATATTGGGATATAAGTTTCTTCTTTCTTAATCTAAAAATTTAAAACTTTACTTGAATTAAGTTTACTAGCTAATGATTAACCCGAAAAAATAGTCTATATTTCTTCAAATACGTTTTTTTAGTGCTTTAAATTTAAACTCTAAAACTAAACTCCGCAAAGTAGTTATTTGATTCGTTCCTTAATTTTTTATGTATTTTTTTAATCTGCCCTATAAGAAATTTTACTCTTGTGTATGAATTATAGGTTTATAAACGTCAACAAAGTGTTTACTGTGGTTTATTTTTAAATGATAAAAAAACCTTGTTGAGTTCTGAACAGTTTTTTCATTCGCCTGTCATTATTATTAAATTTGTTTTGACATGCCTTTTAAATATAGCATGTAGAATAACAGCACTTCCCCTCTTTACGAGTTCATAAAAAAATTTTTTATGTATCTTACATATTCCCCTTAACATCAAGTCGTTTTTGGAACCCTCACCACATTACCTTTACTCTTCGTAAGCTTTGTTTCGTCTTCTTCAACAATACAATTTGAACCCACAAAATTTAGGTTTTCTTATTGTTTTAGTTTCGAACAGATAATATCTAAAATTGACTTAACTCTATCAAAACCCACTGCTAACTCACAGATTATGTCTTTTATTAGAGTATTTCTAGACCACGAATAATGAATCATACCTATGGTTTTTAACGGGAGACGTAATTCAAAAAAAAATAGATTTTTTTTGATATTATTTTTTCATTTTAAGCACTTTTTAGCTAAACAACATTACTTTAAACTATCCTCGACTTTTTGATTTCTTAAAACTATTATTTTTCTACAGTCTTTACAAAACCTCTTTTTCTTTAAAAGACTCGTCTTTACACATAAATTGAAACAACTGACTACAAAATCACATTCAGAATCAACTTTTTTTTCGTCCACATAATAAAGGTGTTTTTTTTAAATTAAAAAAAGAGAAATTATATCTCAATATGACCCAAACAAATCATAAAGCTTTTTTTTGTTTAGACACGAGTTTTTATAAAATACAGAGTTGTGCATAAATATAAATAAAAGTATGCATAAATATAAATAAAATTATTAATAAATATAAAGAGATATAAATGAAAATATAAAAAAATACTTTAGCTCTGCGAAATATTTGACTTACTTCTTTTTGAAAATAAAGATCATTAAATAAAAATTAAAGAGAAAAACCAATATTACATAGTTCAACTTTTAAAATAAAAAATATAAATAAAACCCAACATTTTTATTTACGTAGACTCAGATTATGATGAAACATTAAACGATAATAATATAAACAACTCAGATTAAATGGAAAAAAAGAAGAGAAAAACATTAACAGAAGAAACACCTCGAAGTATACAGAGAGGCATGAATCTAAAACATTCATTTAAAGAAATAGCCAATAACGAAGACATTTCGCTTTGCAGTAACTATAAAATACTAAAGAAAATAACAGATAACAAAACTAATGCAGAGATTCTGTCTGTTAAAAAACAAAGAAAAATAAATTGACTCCGGTCTTGTTAAGAGACCTCTCACAAGTCCAAAAATAATTAACAAACGAACTTTTGAGTGAGGGTATTAGAAAAAGCTAGAGCACTATCTCGAGAGTATTAAAGAAGATGTGTTATTGAAGGAAAAAGCTTGTTAGAGTTCCAAAAGAACCAACAGTTTTCAGAACATTGAATCTCGTCAAATCTACGCTTGTTTAATAGAGCAGGTAAGTGACAATAATCTTGTGTATTTAGAGGAAACTAGTGTCAACCTACATCAAACAAAAAAACATGATTGTTCTCCGATAAATTCAAAATGTTACAAGCTTGTTATAGCAAACAGAGAAACAAATATAAGTTGTCTAGTGACAATAGAAAATTCGGGCGTTCTTTCATATAAGATTAATGGCGCCTTTTTTGATAGAGATGCGTTTATAGATTTTATTAATTCGGAGCTAGCTCCTCATTTCACTGCACACCCAAATAACATTTTGATTATAAATAACTACAAATTTCAGCATCGAAGAGATGTAATTTGTTTGCTAACAAATAGACACACTACCTATTTGTTCACTACTCTCTATTTGCCTCAGTTTAATTTAATTGAAGAATATTTCAGTTTTTTAAAATTAAAAATCTCAGCGTTTATGTTCCCCCTCGGTTTCAAGGAATATCATCAAAGAAAAAATAATCGAAATTTTAAATAGAAAAACTGTGGATTTCAGTGGTTAGGTTAGAAACATAAAGAGGTTTATCAAAAAAGCGCTGTGTCGACAAGAGTTTCTTTAATTAAAGATTTATTTAAAATATTCTGTAAAACATTTTTTTAAATCACTTTTCTGATTTTTTTATTTAAACAGTATAAAAGTTTATAGTAAAACGAATCACTTATTGATCACTGTCTTTTTATATCGTCATATTATAGTTTTCGAGCATTTTTATATACTGTTCTTGTAATGCTGCGCTCGCTGATAATTATCTCGTTTTTATTTTTTGTTTTCGAATACTTTGTCTATGCCTTTGTTATATCTTTTTTATATTTTTGTTAATTCTTTCTGTTTTATGTCTCTCCGTTTTTATATTTATTTATATTTGTCCAGAGTTAGATTTCTTTTTAAAGTCAATTTTTTTTATATTTAAGCACACTTTTATTTATATTTATTCAAAAATTTATTTATAATTATACATAATTTTATTTATATTTATCATACTCTTATTTATAGTTATGCATACTTTTATTTATATTTATGCATAACCCTGTAAATGAAAATTATCTTTTATTTTATTCCTATAACAAAAGTATTTCAAATGTAAATAAACAGATTTATAAAAAAAAATGTAAATTTTTATTTTAAAAAATAACTTTTTTTATAATATTAGTAAAGTTTATTGTAAATATATTTTAGTTTTTTATATTAATAGATATATTTATTTTAACAAATCAAACTTTTTTTTAATCTTTATATTTTTTTCATATACAAAAAAAAGTTTTATGTTTCTTTAAATAATTTTTACAGTTTATTTTAAAAACTTTTAAATAGTTTTTTCTTTTTTTTTAATATTTTATTCAAATTTTTTATATGTTTTTTTTAAAAACTTAAAAAAAAAAAGAATAAAAAAATAAAATATTCTCGTTAAAAAAAAACATTTTTTACTAGTAATCTTAAAAAAAAGTGTTATTAAAAACAGTAATATACTATAATATAAAAAACAAAACAAAATAAAGCAGTAAATAAGAAGAACAGCTATTAAACTATCAGTACTATTTAGAAAATTTAATAAGAAAATGTTTTTCACATTTAACCTTGCTTAAAGTTTAATATAAAAAAAAATTTTTTTAGTTAATTATTAGATAGTCAAATAAAAAAGCTATATTCAACCAAATGACAAATTTTACAAAAAAAAACAACTAAGTAAACCACATCTTTAAAAAACCTTAGAAACTTAACAAGTGTGTTTTTTTTAAAAAAGATAAAAAATTAAGCAGTTTCAGTTTAAAAATAAAAAAATAACAAAAAACATAGTATTGAAAAAAGGATGAAAATTGTAAAATAAAGAAATGTATAATTTAACAAGCTGAAAAGTAACTAAAAAACAAATAAGAGAAGTCGCAAAAAAAAAAAGAAACTTGTCACTACACACCCATCGTCTCAATCTACTCTTTTCACTAATTTTTAACACGCGATAGCGCGATAATAAAAAGAGAAACGTTCAGGCATAGTAACAGGTTATCAACTGCAGCTTTAAAACACCCAAATACAATATACTATCACATTTAGCGCGACTTATAATGTAAACGCAAACGCTAGTTTATAATACAAATAATGAGCAAAATATACAAGTTTTTGTCTCTTATTACTCTTTATCAAAATTTACTTTTTTCGTATTTGTTACTTAAAACAGACCTGAAACATATAGCTTTCGACAATAATAAGCTAAATTAAATACAGCCAAATAATATTTTAAAAAAATGCTCTCTGAATTACACCGAAATAATAAATCTTCAGTCACTGTATTTTTTTATATATTAAAAAAAATGCTTTTTATCTTATCAAAGCTTATTATCACTAGACATCAGATTTCTTTTGTAATTTGTATTAAAATGCGAACTAGTTTGAAATTCGTGATCAAACCATAAGAAACTAAATATAATATCTGTGTTTTTTTTGTAACTAAAAATAACAACAGTTATTAGTTATTATTTTTAGTCTTTTTAAAAATATTAATATTGATAATAAACCGTTAAGTGGCGCTAGTTCTTTTTTTCAAAAACAAATGTAATAATATCAGAATAATCAAAAAAAAATAAACAGTTTTTAATTAAATATAAATAACAGTAAAAAGTTTTTTTATCTACAGATACTTTTTCTCTTCTTTTTAATTACATTATCAATCTGTCTAAATAAATATAAAACACTTTTTTCCGCAGTTTTAAGCATTAAACCCAAAAACTTTTATTTTTTTTTACAGAATAATTTATTTACTAAACTTTTTTGTATATAAAAAAATAAAAATAATATACAAAACTTTTGTTTTATTGACAATTGATTATAAGTTGATTATTTTAGAGTGAACATTAAAACTGTTGTTTGTTAAATAAAGGTATAAAAAACATTTAAACAGCTTAGTTTAATTTTTATTTATAAGAATATAAAGAAAAAAAACATAAAGACTTATAGAAAAATTTAAAAACTGAAGTTTAATAATTTACTTTTGAAATTATTGTGTGGAAAGACTAGACCCGTTTCGTCAATAAAAATATAATCCGTTGTTTTGATGACAAACATTATTTTACATTAAGTAGTATATTTTTTAAAACATATAAGCTAAAAAAACATTTTTTATAAGAAAATTTATTACAAACATAGAATACTTTTATAATAAAAAAAAACTATAAATGGCAAACGTAACAACTTATTCTAAAATCAAAAAGAGACTAAGGAATGATATTTCATTAGCTTTATATTTACAACTTTAAATAAACACATAGAAAAACAGAAGATATTCAGATGTCAAAAAAGAGCCAGCCGCGTAAATACTATATTTTTTGGGAAAATGTTCTTATTCGTGTAACCGACAATTTACACCCGCAGACTAACAAAAAGCGAAAGCGTTGTTAATAATACACAACATTAGAGAAAAATCTTTAAAGACTAACGAGAGAGTAATAGCTATAATTACGGCGAAAAAAAACTTTGCCAATAAAAAAGTAAAAATTTTGTATAAAAACAAAACAATAATCAACTAAATAAATAAAATAATTAAAAATTTCAAAATTAAAAAAGATGATATTATTTATAAAATGTAGAAAGACTTGTAAGAGGGCCTTTAATTTTTTACGATATAGTGTTTTTGATTCTCTTCGTTTTGTATTTTTTTTA
>SBJP01000577.1:0-13084 GCA_014805705.1 Cucumispora dikerogammari
AATTATTGTCTTGGAGCTAAAAGAAGAAAAACATTATACTATTGTTTAAAGTGCAACAAGTCATTGTGTATCGACGGCTGTTATATGAGCTATCATGAGAGATTGGAAGTGGGCGAAGAGCTTAACTCTTCGACGAGCAGTGATTCGCTCTTTGAGTCCGAGTTTTAATGATAATGTTGACTTTTATATTTAAATTTAATTGATTTTGAAATTATTTTTTTCTGTTTTTTTGAAACTAAATTTATTTATTTATTTATTTTTTCATTTTTTTTTCAGCTGTTTTTTTTTTCTTCTTTTTTTGCTCAAATTGTGAAGGGGTTAAGTAAAAATGTGATAAAAAGGTAAATTTAAATATGTTTATTAAAATTGACAATATTTTTGTAAAAATTGTGACAAAATAGCAATTTCTCAATAAAAAAAAACAAAAAGATTAATGTTTAAAAAAACATTGTTGAAATATATAAGAAATTAAAAAATAAAAACGCAAAGACATTATTTCAAAACACATATAAAATTTTTGAACTATTTTATAATCATTGCAATAAACTTCATATTTAGAAAACGATTTAAAAAAAACGTAAAAAGATTTTTAATAAGCCTTCCAGAAATAGTCATATCGAATATCAGGTCAAGTAGTTAAATCTAATTCGATCGGTGTCAATCATTTTTCTAATTTTAAATAGTCGAGTTGAAATTACTAACTTGAGAATTTGAACTTTAAAACTCGAAACTTAAAACTCGATCTTGAAAAGTCGAATCTGAAAAACTCAAAGCTGAAAAATTTACTTGTAAACTCAAGCTTAAAAAAACGATCCTGTAAACTCAATAGTGAAAACTAAAACACGAAAATTCAACATTTTAATTAAACCTAAACTATAGAACTAAAAAAAACGCACGTAAACATGACTTATAAACATCGTGTTTTTCAACTTCGGTTTTTTAAGTGGGAATTTTAAGTTCGATTTTTAAGTATCTGTTTTTGTGTTTTGGTTTTTTAAATTCTGTTTTTTTGTCTCTTCTTTTCTGTTTGTTTTTTAGTCTTAAGTCCTTTAGGTTGGGTTTTCTTAGTTAGGTTTTTTCGGGTAAGTTTTAGGTTTTAGGCTTTCTGATTAGTGTTTCTAGATAGGTTTCTGTTTATGTTTTTAGTTCGTTTAAAGATTTAGTTTTAATGTACGGTTTTTAAAGCAGAGAAAACTTGAAATTTTACGTTCCAATTTTCATGGGGGTTTTTAAGATTCTGGTTTTTAGTTTTTAGCTTTTAAGATCGAGTTAAGAACATAAAAAATACAAGAACTATCATTTTAATTTGTTCACGCTTCGACAATTAAAGTATATTAATCTATTAATGAGATTTGAAGGGAGTTCATCAGTGATAATTTCTCGGTGGCGTGTTCATTCCAAATAAGTTTACACATACGATAATTTGTTTTATACCTCACAGAAAAAAAAATTGTCTTTTCAATTATTTTAATTAACTTTTTTCATATAAAAAACAAACAAGTGGGTGCACTGATAACGACTCTAATCACAACTGAATAGATATATAAAATAAATAAAAAAATAATAAAATAAACAAAACGTGTATAAAAAACGCGAATTTGAATTTTTAATATACATGAATAGTCAATTTGTTAATACAAGATTTTACGAAAAACATATAAAATCAAAAACTAAATTGTTTATATTTATAAGCATAGATTTTATTAAAAAATTTTAAATAAACGAGTGCCATTAAAGTAAAAATAAATGAAAACAAATCCCAATAAAAAATTTTTTCTTTGGGCGTTGGTATGTTTAGTTCTTGCGTATTCCGATGATATAATATGTTTTTAATTAAGTATATAGTCTATTTGCTTTGGTTTAAGACCTAATTTTATAGTGTAGATAAATATGTTTTTACTGTCTTTTCAAACTCAAACAATAAAAAGCTTCTGCAAAACAAACTGACAAAAACTGTTCTAATAAGTTGAGTTATTGATATCGTTTCAAAAATCGTCTACGAAACAATTGTCTGATGGTACTTATCTGTAATTGTTTTATAACACAAAAAGTAAATATGTTTGTTTAAATAAATTAAAAAGAAATATATATAATACGCGCAAAGAATCGTATGTTTTTTATTTATAAAAAGAAACTTTGCTATTTTAGTAATTTAACAAAAATGTTATGTATCGATGATTTAATCTTTTCTAGTTTTTTTTAAGTATAAGCCGGGTGGTTATTATTGTGCTTTTTCTGTTTTTTAACTTAGAAGTAATATCATTTGTTTATTGGCGTTGATTAAACAGAAATATGTTTAACCCTGTAAATTAAAATGGGTGAACATATTATAGATAACTAACATATAATCATAAAAAGTGTTTTTCGTCGTCGAATAATATATTGCAAATTTATGAAAAGTCAATCTTTAATAAAACATAGACCCTGTTAAGCAAAACACGAGAGTTAAATAACCATGACAATAACTTGACTGCGCATCAAACTTTGAAGTGTAAAGAAAGTTAAACTCAAGATACTAGTAGATTTGGCGGACATTTCTGATATGATCGCGAAATTATATCATTAAATAGACCACAAAGAATACAATTACATTATCAAATACACGACCAATCGCCCGATTATGATAATATAATATCTAATGTCTTTAAAAAAAAGATTCTTTTTATAATGACTCTATAGTCTACTGATAAATCACATATTTCAAAAATTACAGTCAGAAGCACTCAAAAAATCTTTAAAAACAAGAGTAAATGTTTTAGTTGATAAGTCAAACGCACTTATAAAAAGTCTATTGTTGATGAAAAATAAACAAAATATAAATTGTTTACTAAAACAATATGAAACAAAACAAAAAACAAAAAAAAAATAATTTGATGGATTGTACATCTGTAAAAATACTGATACAAGAGAATACTGCTGATTCAATTAAAAACTTTTGATATCAAATACAAACGATAAGGGAGCAGCCGAAAAAGATATTTTCAAGAAAAAGAGCAATTCAATAAAAAAAAATAGACAAAATGAAACAAAAAGGTTTTTTAAAAATATACCGAATATGCAATTTTCTCAAACTAGTTTTATAAAAAACAAAAAAATCAAAAAAATGTGTTAATTGACCATATAGTAACATTTTATCCCTAAAACACAGATAAGTCAAGTTACAAGGCTCCGAGTATTATTAGGCGAGCTTAGATGTTGTACAAAAAGTGAAAGAGTGAGAAAAACATTATTATATTCAAAGAAAACAGTTTAAAAAAGCAAATTGAAAGTTTTCACAAAAAAGAAAATGAAAAAAAACTGTTTGTAAATAAACATATGCTAACTCTACAAATTAACGTTTTAAGCTAATTATAGTATTAAAACAAGACTGTAATTAAAAAAATCGTGATCTATCAAAATAGATCGGTTAAAAGTATTTTAAATGACGAGAATAAAAGAACAAATATAACAAAAACTTAAAACATATTTATTCGTCGGAGAAAAATATGTAGTAAATAAAAACCAAGAGGTGTATGCAAAAGCAACAAAGTCATTAAAAAAATAAAGAAAGACTCTTAAATAAAAGCCATAGTGCCGAAAAAACAGAAACTTTAAGAAAGATGATGCCGTTGCGATAAATATAAAAAAATAAATTACAAAAGCAGACGACACACCCGAGTTATTTGAACTTGAGATAATTGTTTGCTTAGTGGCTCTCAAAAAAGAGTCACAAATAAACACAGTTTCCTCTTCACTTTTGAAAAGCAAAGCACTTTACATGTTTTTTTCGTGTAACTATGTGTTCTACTCTTTCAATCAGTTATCCAGCCACGATTTGTATAAGACACTCGATCGATCTTTGATCAATCTTTTCAACCACACTCAGACAGCTTTATAAACTTTTTCTAAATCTCTTTTGATGCCTACAAGATAATCTCTTCTCAATATAGTAAAAAACACAAACCGGCCAATTAAAACACTTCCGAAGATAAGCTCATGTGCACAAAAAGACAAATTTTATAAAACAAAAAACTACAAAACTGCTAATCACAAAGTTTATAGAATGAAAGTTTGATGTATAAAATTTATAGTAGCCAAACCAAAGCATAATCAAGTTGATTTTGTAAAATATAACTTTTTCGCTATTTTTTTTATTAAAAAAACCTATTTTCGTTTTATAAAACCTATTTATTAAAAGTAATTTTTGTCTCTAACTTATGTAACTTTTTTAAAATTTCGTTGATTATTGTCAAACAATAAGTTTTACTTTGTTTTTATTTCTATAACAGCGTTGTTTTATTTTATATTAAGGATTTTATAATATCTAACAGCCGCTACAAGCTCGGATCTCATTCAAACCGATATAATATTTTTTTTTCGTATCGTTTTTTAAAACATTTTTAATTTTCTTGTTTGTGTTCTTCTAAATTATGTGCAGAATAATATTAAATGTATAATAAAAAATAACAATAACAGATATTTCATTTTCTTTCAAAAAACGAGCTCTAATTTTTTGTTTTTAATTATTTTATATTTAAACAAAAAAGAAACACAAAAAAACAAAGCTAATTTAATAATGAGATTTGTGAGAACAATAATATGTTTTTTATATGTGCGTCAACTTTTTAAAAGACTTATAGTTTTATTGACCGAAAAGTTTTTTTAAGCGAAAACTTCTTGTTTTAAGAAAAGTAAAACATGTTAGGGAGTAATATACTAAAGAACAGCGACTTGCACTGTTCGACTACAAGAAGATTCTATTGTTTTTATAGAATCCTCTAAAAATAGTTTTTTTCTCTTTGTAATATTTGCGACAAACGCTGATAGATTACTTCTTTGTTTTTAGTACATAACCGGAAGCCTTCGGGTATAAAAATAAAAGTTATGTTAAAACGACTTTTGTTGTTTATATAAAAAAGTTTTTTAAAATATATAAGATATAAAATAATTATTACTTTCCACTTTCTCCCACTATAATTACATATAGCAAAAACACACTGGAGGTTTATAAGCAAATCTTAAATAAGTAAAAATTAGAATAAACAACACTTTTATGAATTTTTCGACATCGACCATTGTAGGCATATCTTGAAGTCACGCAACGATCTGAAAACAGAAGGAAAAAAAACTCTCAAAAACGTTATATGAAAGAAGGGCTAGCTGAAAAAACAATTTAATCAAGTAGGAGGAGTTTTAAAACGTACGTCCAATATCGGTTCTAACAAATAAAGAAACTGTTTTTTGAGTGATCTTTGCTAACAGTTCTTAGTTAAACTTTTCATTCATTTAAATTTTAAATGAAAAGTTGTTTAATTAATTCACTGCAGTGTAGAAAGTGTATAATCCAAAAAACTTTTCGTGTTTAAAACTTTCTCTTTTGATGTTTTAGGTTTTTAACGTTCTAACACATCTTTGAAAAAACAAACTTTAAAGCAAGAAGAAATGAAGAACTTATATATAAACAATATTTATTGAAAAAATGTTCCCAAGACTATTAAGTAAATAGTTAATTTATTAAAGCGACTTATTATCAACACTTTAGTAACAAGCATATATATATAAAAATACAGAAACCTTTGAACGATTCGATATTTTAAAAAAACCAACAACATTTGTTTTTCTTTTTAGCCTTTTTAAATAATTCTGCTGTCTGTCTTTCCATAAAACTTGCTTCCTCACTCAATTCCTCAATCTTCTTTCCTCTCTCCAAGACATTTTTCAAAGACTCTCTTAAAACAGATTCTGTTTGGTTTAGTTCCTTGTTTACTTTAGTTAATAAATCATGCTCATTGATGTTTTTATATTTTTGCAGCAAGTTTGTAAAATCTTTCCCTTTTTTCATCTCAAATAAAAGTTGCTCAACCGCTGTTCTCGAAATTTCAACCTCATCGTCTGTTAAGAAAATAGATATCAGAAGTTCCGTTTTTGATTTATCAACATATTCTCCATCGTCATCAAATTCATTACTGCCGTTTTCAACATTTACAATTTTACAATAAAAATGTCCATTTCTATTTTCTATTGAATCAGATATAATTACTAAGTTAGTTGACTCAATTGTTCTACTAATATTCTTACAGGAATAGTCAATAAAAGCACTTACTTGGTTTTTAATGAAAATTGAGAAAACCTTTAGATTATATTTTTTTTCTATTATTTTATATGAATTTTGATCCATTCTTACTAATCCAATCAACATGGCTTTTTTTATTATGCTTTTTAATTAAAAGCAATTTTTAGTTTTGATTAATATTTTTATATACAAATCTGAAGCGATAAAATGGTTTTGATTTAAAAACAAATCAACTGATCAAATCAAAAAAAAACATTCTGAAGCATTGAATCGATCTTCAATATATGAAAGCGAATAAAAAAAACACTTTCACGACCAAACTTATAGAAAAGTATTTCGATAAAAAACAAAAATATCACATTTCTAGTCAATTAGACTTGGACTCTTCAGAACCAATCAACTTACCAACAATTAAAAATTATATAAACAACGGCTTTAGAGAAGATATATACAGACCAACAATATGGAAACTTCTTTTAAATTATATTCCAACAAATAAATTTAAAATAGAATATTTCATAAATCAGAGAAGAGAATTGTACAAAAAGTTTTTGACATCTAATTTTGCTATTAAACAAGAAAAAAGTATAATTGATGATCTTAACAGAACTTTTATATTTCCTATTATTAATAATAATTGTAAATCGACACAAGCGTGTAATTTTCTAGATCGGCAGGTGGGAGACCGCAGGTATAAAAAATTTACCAATGAATATTTTTTGGAAAAACCTTGTCTTTCAACGGGTTTTCAAGAGAAAAAAGTGTTATTAAAAGTTCAAACTTTGATGGATTTTACTGTGCCTCAGCTTTTTAAAAAACTAACTTTCACAGATACATATATCCCACTAAGAAATTTAAAAAAGTTAAAGCTTAATAAACAAATTTTCTTAATGGAAGTCACTTATAACGAAACACACCGTGAAGTAATAAACCGGCTTTTGCAGATACACAATCAGTTAAATCCTGCCGTAGGTTATATTCAAGGACTTCATTTATTAATAATACCCATTTATTATGTATTGTGTTCATCTGAAAACATATTTGATTATTTACATTCCGAGACTGAAACATTTTTTCTTTTTATTAACTTAATTGCAGAGATATCAGAATGTTTGGTTAAGAACAATCCGACTGGTTTAATTGATAAATGTAGTTTTGTCCCAGAATTTATAAAAATTATAGATTTCGATTATTTTATTTACTTAAAATTTCATAAGGTTTTTGACACAAGAATATATTTAAAGTGGATTATTTGTCTGTTTGGAACAGAATATCGAATCCCAGAACTTATAATTTTGTGGGATTGTTTTTTATCAGATTCGAATCGTTACGAGCTCGTTTATTTTGCAACAGTTTCTATTCTACTTTTTTTTAAGGATGAACTTGAATGTTTGAATACAGAAGATATTTTGATCTTTCTACAATCAGAAACCTGTCGATTACCAGTTGAACAGTTGATAGAGCTTAGTAAAAAAAATAGAAAAAAGTATTACAGTAAGAAATCAAAATAAACATTTTATTCGGAAATATTTTTTTTTAGTAATTTTTGATGCTATAGCAGACATCATTAATTACAAAGATCAGTTTATTTTATAGCTCCTTTTATTTTTATTTTTTGATCTGATTAATCACAGCAAAGCTGCTTTTTTTAAAAAAATATCAATGACTTAACATGAATCAAAAAACCAGAGGCAATAACAGACAGAGAGTTACATTCAATCTACCCGAAAAAGCTCGACATAAACACCATATGAAAGAGGAAGGTTCATCTTCTTCGGAAAAGCTTTGTTTATTAGACACCAATGTCTCAAAAAGGCTAGAAAGCAGTATACAGTCGGATACAAGAAAATCAATGAAAATGAAAGCGGCAGTCGAACCCCCTAATTTCCCGAAAAATATTGAGTTCAAGTCTTTTGCCAAAAGAATTAAAGCATTGGGTGAATGTTTTGAAAGTGAAAAAGTATATTTTAAAGATTTGATAACATGGGGGCATGAGTTTAAATCTAAATTATTAGATTCAGAATGTTTAAGCTTAAAAAGAAAAACAGATCTTTGTAATGCCATTTTTACAGGCTTTGATGTTATTATAGATTTGCATGGAGAACTAATAGAACATATGATAGATGAGAATCAAAGAGTATTTAAAAGAAAAGGCGCTGAGAGATTTAATAGCATAAATTTATTAGACTTAGAAAAAATGAAATATGAAAAAACTGATACACTACCTGGTTTTAAAGATCTACTTACATTAAACTATACTGAAATATACATTAAATATTTACCTCTGTTTTATAACTATTTAGATTATGTAAGAGGTTTGCCGAAGGCAGAATATGAACTAGACAACGAATATTCTAAAAACCCGAGATTTAAAAAAGTGATTGAAGATTTTTTTGAAGAATATAACGTTAAAAACTTAGGAATTAAACACTTTTTATATAGACCATCACAGAAGTTAAATAGATATGCGATGCTGTTCCGTGCGATATATAAAGTTGAAACTGCGGAGATTTTTCGAAAGCAAATCGAATATTCAATGATAGAACTTGGAAAAGTAAATAAACTAGTCGATGTAACGTTTGGTTTAATTAATCAGCAATTTGAATGTTTTAAACTTAGTAAAGGTTTAAAATATCATAAAAACGTTAATGACCGTTATCCGTTGAATTTGTTGTTGAAATCCCAAAAAATTATAAAGAGAGGTGATATTTTAGTTGAAACTTCTGATATAAATAACAATATCATTTCTCCTCCGATGCCTGTTGAAATAATTATATTAACAGACATGATTATACTTTGCAGTGTATCTTCTGAAGATTTTGATAAAACAAGAACTATAATGTATTCACCGCTGCACTTATTAAAATGTGCTTTAATCGACAAAAGTTTAAATCCTCTACAGAATACCACATTAAAAAAATACACTCCTTTGATATTAGTTGAAAAAGGTTTAAATAACATTACTACTTTGCTTTTCAATGATCCTATAACCAAAAATGTTTATAAAAAAATTATTATAAAACAGATTGATGTCTTAGAATCAAAATTAGACAAGAACCTATTATTAGTGGAATGTAGCAAAATTCCAAATATGGAAGATGACAATAATTACAGTAAAGTAATAATGGAACGCATTCAAGACTATGTTGAAAACTTCGATGAAAACATAGAAGAACATGCCATTGATACAGAACTGGGTGTATCAGATACTCTAGATGTTGACTATTCATCGCAAGATGAAGACGAGACTTACCACAATTCTTCTAGCACATGTGGTTGTAAGTATATGAAAACCAATGTATTTTCTAATCATATTGTTAGTAGTAGTGTTGAGTTGTTTGAGACGGACGATGAAACACGCGATTTCGATGCAGAGCTGTCTAGTGAAAGATTATTTTCAAAATACGATCTCGAACATATCAGTGATTGTTGTAAAAATCGTGTAACAAACATGTCATCTCAAGATATAATTGGTAGTTTTCTAGCGGATGAAAAGATTGTATTAAAAAACAAGTCCTTTATTAAGTCTTTCGTTACCACTGACGACAATGCTGATCGTATTTCTTATAGTGAGCCATATACAACACGTGATTTAAACAATGAACAGCCAATCATTTCACATATGCTCGAAGTACCGAAAAAGCTTGAATTGGCTAAAAAAAACGAAAATGAAAAAAACACAGCAAAAATGAATAATCAAAGAACAAATGAAAAAACGAAAGTGAAAAAAACAAGCGGCGATATATTATATTCAAACGATATCGTGAAACAAACACAGGAGAAGATATTAGATATTATAGCCTCTTATGCTAATAAAGCTGATGGAACGATAACTGCCGCCAAAAAAAACATCCTTATTCTAAAGAAACCGGAATACTTGAAACATTCTACATCTTTAAAAAATTCTTCGCCAGTAATGACAGCCGAACCTAGTTTATCAAAAAACATTATACCACAAGCATCGAGTGAAGCAAAAGAAAAAAAGAAATCAGATGTTTCAGTTTCTTTATCGTTTAAAGGTTTCGCTGTTTCAAAACGACAAGATACATTTACCCCAAGTGAAAACGAAGTATTTGAAAAGGTGTTCTTAAACACACGGGGGAAAGATTTAACTGTTCGAGATATGAACAATAAGTTTATAAAAAATATCAAAATAGATTTTAATTTAACAAAGAAGTTGATTTTGTTAGCATCTAATAACGGTCTGTTTATGCTAATTAAAAGAATCCCTCCATATGAAAAAGACCCAAATAAACAGAAACAAGTTGATGGTGAAAAGATTAGACTATTTGAGGGCCCAGTGGATAACATGTATTATAATTCCATTTATTCGGTGTTAATTTTTTTATCTAAAAGAAGTCTTTATATTTCAAAGTTTAATCATTTTTCAAGATCAATAACACCACAATTGATTGTAGAAGACTGTGAAAATTTTTTCTTTAATTGTTTAGACTTTTCACTTGCAGTAATTAAAAGAGCCGAAGTATACATAATTTCCGTATATTTATATAATATTATAATGAAAAGAAATGAGATAGAAATAAAAAATGGCGACATACATAAAGAAGTAGAAAAAACTGAGCTTAAAACATATCCTTTTTATAAAAAAGTAAAGGTTTTTTATAAAAGAGCTTTATATTTAGAAAATATCACTTTTTCAGTTAATCTGCAGCACAAGTTGTTTGTTGGGGCTCACGTAGAGGCTGTATTCTTCACTCGAAATCTATTAATTATCGGAGGAGCGTCATTTGAAACAATAAATCCTTATACATTGAAGGCACGAGATTTTATCGACCCCCTAGATTTAATAATACCTTATTATTTCGGGACTTTGGAAACTGTTTTATGTAAAAAACTTTTTCTTGTCGATAATAAATACTTAATTATTTATGATCAGTTAGGGTTTTTTGTAAATAAGCATGGTTCAACCGTAGGCAAACATATAATTTTTAATTGGGTTTCTAAGTTAGAAGACTGTTACATTGTTACAGCAGCGCAATTAATGAAAATATCAAGAAAACCCAAGTCGTGTATCTATCAAAATATACTTTTTGTTATTTCTAAATATTCTTATGAAATTTGGAATTTAGAAAACGGACAAATTTTGAACTTCTCTATTAAAAAAGATCTTAAATTTGTTCGGAACTTATCAACTCCTATACTTCATGATAATAAAAGTATCTATGCCCTGAAACTAGAAAATTAAATGTTTTTTTTTTCATTTTTACTTTAATTTTTGAGTTGTGTAAAATATATTTATGTTCTCAATTTAATACTGTTTACAATTTCGTAAGAAAATCAATTTTTAAAATTTTTTTTTTGTTATAACAAAAAAAATAATATGTTATCACTGCATATTATGGTTTGTTAGATAAATTGTAAATCGTTTAAAAAAATAAAAAATTAAAACAGTTTTAAATTATATATGTGTGTTAAATCACATTTTAAGGTATTTTTTGTATATTTACGCTAGAACTTAGTACAAAGATTAGCTTTAGAAAACTTTTTGTTTCTAAATAACTATAGAAGTCTTAAACATTTTTCCGAAATCAAAATCATTGGAAAGTTTAAGTAAAGAACCGTTTTTTCTACTGTTTTTTATCGTCGCTTGAAGTATTCGTTTAGATATATATTTACTATACGTGATTTTAGCAAGTAGTCCAAAAAAAACTTTTTTTTTCGACAACATTTATAATATAAGCCTCTTTTGTCTTTATAGTCTGAGCTATTTAACACCTAATATAGAAACTTTTTAACTAAAAAAATACAAAAACAAGAAACATTAGCAAAAAACATAAAAGACAAACGATTTAAAAAACAAAACTGTTTTATTTTGCTGCGCGCCGTTAGACGTAAAATAAACAGATGTTTCTTTTTCTCCATTCTCATCTTCCAAATTGCTATCCTGTACAAAAACAAGTCTTTCACTTTGAAATAAATATTTATCAGGTTATTGGTTTTTATTATAATTTTAAAAAAGCCAAAAAGTTTGTTTAAAAAAAACAAAAATTGCTGACTTCTATAAACTTATTTAAACACAATCGCGGGATTTATAATTTTTAACATTTGTACATAAAATATATAAAAGATTATGTAAAAGTACGTGTTTTTTTAATTTTTCTTAGACCCGTTTTTATGACATTTTTGTTGAATATTTACTTAAAAAGCTAAATAAACATATATAACACATATAATTCTATTTTATAAAAAACTTTTTCAAAATAAGACGATTAATAAAATTTTATGATCTAACATAATCAGGTTTTTCAACTTTTCAAAAAACTGTACAATTAAAAACTTTCAACTTTTATAGATGAAATTAAGCATAAAAAACAATAAAAAAATGACAAAAAATCCTTATATTCAACATAAACTACTCAAACCGCTAAAATACTCGTTTGTAATTTTACTCTTAAAAAATCTTGTAACCTTAAATATACAAATTGAGTTTTTTTAAATTAAAAATGTATCTTTAACTTTTAAAGCAAAGTGTGTATTTTTAAAGATACACATTATGAATTTTTTCTTTCTAAAATGTATCTTTAAAGATACACATTGAAAGCTGATGTTATTTAAACATTTTTTAATATATATAATAAAATTTATTAATACAAGCATTTATCATTATGTTATTGTTTCATATTATTACTTTTTTTTATAATATAGATCTGTTTTACATTATTAACGCTTTGTTTTATATTATTGAAATCTGTTTTATATTATGGGGTCGCATGTAAAACTGTTCTTATTATATATAATAATCTTAAAAAAATTTAATGCAAAAAACTCAAAGAATTTTTGGGTATAAAATCACTTTTTGATCAAAATTTTTTTAAGAGTTAATTAAAATTGTAATTCAAAATTAAACTTAAGTGAAACAACATAAAAATAATATAAGTATTTTTTAACGGCGCTTTATCATGACTGTGCATGTTTACATATTTTTTCAACTAACTATGTTCTTCCCCCCCCCCCCCCCCCTTTCTCCCCCCCCACCGCCCCCGCCCACGGAGGTGCTGACCGGCGCTTTAC
>SBJP01000578.1:0-13082 GCA_014805705.1 Cucumispora dikerogammari
CGCTAATATTCACAGACCACTGGAAAGGCTACTTAAATGTGAGCAACATAGGTTATTTACATGAGAGAGTAAATCACTCTAGGAACTTCTTAAACCCCCGAGACAAATCGATACACACACAATCAACCGAGAGCCAGTGGGCCCAACTCAAAAAATACGTCAAATCGAGGGATAAGAATATCAAAAAGAATTTGAAATACTATATCGAAAAGTACAAGTTTTTAAAAAATTTGGAAAATGCTTTTGAAGTTTTATTGCTCGGAAGTTCGCGTTTATCGTCATTTAAAACCATTTTTAACTAAACAATTTTATTTTCAATATAACTTTCTCACCCCCTCCAGAGGCACTTATCCCGATTAGGATTTTAATATTTGAAAAAAATTAATATTTGAGAATAAAATTTTAATTTGTGAAAAATGCTATGTTTATTTTTTATGTTTTTAATTAAAAATTTACTTAAAATATATGTTTTATTATAAGACTTAATATATATTCCATTACCGTTTAAATTGATCTTTTTTATATTCAAATTGGTTTTTTTCACATTCAAATTGATTTTTTTCTCATTCGAATTGGTCTTTTTTTTATTTCATATATTAATTAAAGAGAAAAAAATCTTAAAGCATAAAATTATTTTTTTCGTTCATTTTTTAATAAAGCCACTTTAATTTGTTTAATTTTTTTTATCTGTTGTCACAAAATTATGTCTCAAATTGAAAATGACTTCAGAACAACAATACAATTTAAAATGATTAAGATATGCCTAACGGGACTTCAAACAAAAAAAATGTATATAGCATTTTTATTTAATTAAAATCATTTTCTATTTAATTAAAATCATTTTCTATTTAGTTAACAGTATTTTTTATTTAATTAAAATCATTTTCTATTTAATTAACATTATTTTTTGTTGACAAATGCAAGCTCGCAAAAGACAAGTATCAAAATAAAAAAATCTTCTAACCTTCGTCAATGTACCTATTACCCAATAATCTTAATGCTTTGTTAAAATAAAAAATAAAAAAAAAATAAGTTTATTAAAAATCTCTCTTATTCAGCGCTTTTCTACAGTTCCTTCTGGTTAGTGTAAAATATTCGATCATATCGGATTGCGTTATTTGATCCATTGCATTTACTATACTCATAGAAAACGACTGATTATGTTTGGCCAGTATATGATTTCGTATAATTGTTTTTACTTTCCCGAAGCAAAATTCAATTTGATTAAGCATATAAATGTATGCGCTTAGGAATGTTCTCTGTAATTCATTTTCATCAATAAAGTCTTTTATTTCACGTGAGTGGTGTATGGAGACATTATCATAAAACAACCTGCAGCTGTCTCGAAGACCAAACCTTGCAAGTATTGATAAAAGCCCCTGAGAGAACAATTTGAAGTCTTGAGCTCGAGCATCATCCCCAATAACTACACTATACAGCACTCTTTCACCATTAATTGCACAGATCAACAAAAAATTGCGTTCTCGGTTTGTTAGAACAAACATAGTTGCTCTAGTTTCTGCTGCAAATCTACAGTAGTTTCGTTACTAGAAATATTGAAATTACTTTTATCTATAAAAATTAAAAACTTGTTCTCTAGATTAAGATCGTTCAAAAAAAAATTGCATATTCGAATCTTAAATCTTTACTTCGAGAAGAATTCACGGCTTAAAGGCGCAATTTAATCTCTTAAATAAGATAGATATATTTAAGAAGCTTTTTCGAATTGTTTATGAACTTGGTTTCACGGAAAACTGGACAAAAATTCGAGATTGAAGCTTTTTTAGAGTTACGGTACACTCAAGACGAATTTCATTTTCGACGAACTCAATTATGTCATCGCTCATGAGAGTATCCCCTGCCTTTATATCTCGTAAGCTAACAAATATTCTACGAGATGTGGTGTATTGTCTAACCACGGATTAAACCGTTCTATAACTAAGGTTCGTTATCCTGAAAATCGCTGAGCGTCAACTCGCCGGGGTGTAAATTTTGGTAGTATTAAGTGAGAATTGTGAAAAAATCGTTTGGGAATAATTTAATTGTCTAGGGATCGCTCATATATTTTACGGAGTGCAATAAAAAAATAGATTTCTTCGTAATCGTAAAACGCGGTTTGGATCATTTTTAGTTTCTCTTCTTTAAGCAAGTTTTTATTGAGTAAGGAAACTATACCCAATTTTTTTTTATAATTTTTATCCGGACACATTCTTTTTCTGTCTGAATTATTTCAAAAAAATTTAGCAAAGTTGGGGGGTAACGTGATGTTGGCGTTTAAGTTTCTGTCCTAAAATTCAACTGAACACGTTCTCTTTGTGATGTTTGTCATTATGTTCGTGTAAACTGACCATAGTTTCGGATGGTATAATGGCTTGTAACCACTGTCTAGGTTACAGGCGTTATATATATAGTTTTTTTTGAAATAGGTTTTGAAAGCAATAAATTTGAGTTCGTGTTCTTCCGGTAGACTTGGGTGGATTGCTTCGAGCAGTTCCCGCATATGTAAAATTCTGGTAGCAGGTACAAAAGCGAGATTAAGTTATTGTCTTATATGATGGCCAAAATCGGCGTTGCCAAAGTAGTAAGAAGATAGGCCAAGAGTTTAGATCTTCCTCCATAAATTTTGGCCAAAGTGAAATAGGCAGCCAAAAAGTTGGCATTTAAGAAACATGTAGTTAATGCGTTATGTAATGCTTTTTCGTAGTCTACAATAATAGTTTCTAAAGCTGTTTTGGTGATGTTGGCAACCCAATTAAAAATTTTTTCGTACATATCTTGGGTTTTAGAGCCTGCCAATATATATGCAAGTGGATATGTTTTGCCAAATATAAAGCCGTGAAGTGTAATTAATTGATAAAAAAGTTTTGGTGCGCTATAAAAAGTTCTATCTATTAGCCACACCTTGAACCTCTGTAACAGCGTTTTGGAAAAATCGCTAATATACACAATAAACCTGTCATTGGATACTTCTATATCGGCTTTATAAAAATCTTTTCCACGCAAGTTTTTTTTAGAAAATTTGGTACGTCAGACATTACGATATCGACATGTCCATACATCTCTATCCGTTTTCTGCGGGTTATGTTTTTTTATCGATTTAAAATTTGGGGCTTCGGCCACAACTGTATCTTCAACTTTACTGGTCTCGGCGACGATAATGTCTTTAGCGCGTGCTTTTTATTCAAGAGCCCGCTTCTTAGAAGACTCGATTAAATTTATTTTGTCCTCTGCGTTAAGATCTTTGTCGTGTGTATGAGCATTATGGCTTTCACTCTGTGTGTCTGGATATATGTAGATTATCGGTAGGTACCCTTTTTTATCTCCATTTTGTTTTATCTATGTATTCTTTTTCTTTATTGTATAGAAAGCTATTAAAGACGAGAATATCACCACACCTCTGGCTTTTGGTGTAATGGTAGTAGTCCATGGGTTTTTTGTTAAAAAATTTTTCTTAATTAAAACTCCGGCGAGTTGACGCCATTTTATTTCTCGGCGAGTTGACGCTAGGACCTTGAAAATAGAGGCTATCTCGTGGTCTTCTCTAAATAGAGAAACGTTTTTTTCCTTCTCCCTTGTGGAAAGTGTCGTCCGCCTGCAAATCGAGTTGTCTTCTTGCGGTTCGGTTATATTTGAAGTCCTAATTTTTTTTTCGGGGCGACTTTTATACAAAGCTGTAAAAAAAGTGCGCATTTTTTTAATTTAGGGGATTTAATAATAGTCTATTTCAATAAAATTGAGTGTGTGTTTGATTTAACAGACTGGTTTTCTTAAAATCTAAACTATTTTTAATTAACCAGTTCCTATTTTTCATTACGATTAAATGAATGTTAACAATTTGATAATGATTTTAATTAAATATAAAACGATTTTAATTAAATGGAAATGCTATATAAACGAAATGATGACGGAATACGGCAAATCTCATACAGCTGATATATTAACAGAAAAAACTATTAAAGACTCTGTTACAATTTTAGATATTACATATAGCACAGCTAAAAACATATTTAAAACTTACAGTTTAAAGATGACAGCAAATAAACTTGCTAGAGGTTTTAAGGCCACATTTTTGTAAGCAGAGAGAATACTTGCGAAAATTAATCGTCTTGTTTTTTTAAATCCAAAATACACTTTAGAAGAAATTAAAGATGTTTTGCATTAACGCAAGACTCTGGATTTGTCATTTCTATATCGCCAATAGACCGGGGTTTGAAAAAGCTTAGAATTACATTTAAATTGTCTCATCGTAAACTCGACGTGTTAATTCTCTCGAAAAAATAGCAGAACGCAAAGATTATGCTTTGTGGTTTAACGATTATTTTAACAATTATTTATCAAGGATTGTATTTGTAAATGTAGCTTTTTTTTAATTTGCATTTAAGAAGATTACAGAAAATATCTAGAAAAGGTACACGTGCGATAGTAAAAGTGCCTACAATAAGAGAAAGATTAATAACTTTGATTGTCAGCATGTCAACAACTAGAATGTGTTATACTAAAACAATATCAAATTCTACAGTAAATAGCGACATCTTTGGGCTTATATAAATGAACTATGTGTGAAAATATATAACGATTAAAGACAGCGCAATATTTGTTTAATTCTTGACAACGCAAGAATTTATAAAAAGAAAAATCTAACTCGAATAAGCGAACAATATGGATACTATTTCAAGCTTTTGTCATTCTATTCATACATGCTTAATTTAATAAAAAACACAGAACAATCAAGAATTAAAACAAATCTGATAGTTGATTTGTCTAGTTTGTTAATACCTAAGTTAATTAGTGTGTCTAAAAATGATATTTATAAATACTTAAGATACATGTTAAAAAATATAACTAATTGCGCTGCAGACTTGCCATATGTTTATAATCGGTGAATATTTCGCAAAAAAAAATTTTTTTATTACTTTTGTGTAGTCTTTGGGAAATATTTTAACTTTATGCCTTTGAACTATTTTTGGTTTTGTTGCCAGCCTGGGTTATATTTTTAACAACTAAGCTTTTAAAAAACAACTGATTTTGGAAAAGGACTAATTCGAATAAAAAAAGAAAAGTTTGAATAGAAAAAGGATTAATTCGAATGAGAAAAAAACTAATTTGAATAAGAAAAAAACTAATTTGAACAGAAATAGTATATAATAAAATAATAAAATATATATAAAAAACTTTTTTAATATAAACTTTAAATTATGATTTAACTATTTTTAAAATAAAAACCAAATTTAAATTTAGAAAACTTTTATTTGTAACATTTACTAAAACTAAATAACTAAATATAAAAATATTGTTTATCAAGATAAATAAAAAAAATAATAAATTGTTTGTTTATTTTTTAATTACAATGCTAATAAAAGTTAAAAGAAAAAAACCTGCTTTTATGTCTATTATTATAACACAGTTTAAGAAATATACAGCTATTCATCATTTTTATTTTTTATATCAGCTCCGAATTAACTTCAACAACACCTTCTGCTAACTAAAAATTTTTTTTATTGAAGCGATTAAAGTGTTTTTTAAATAAATTATATTTAGAAATACCTTTCAGTTTTAATATTACTGTGCGTGCTTACTATAAATATTAATTGTATTTATTGCAAAGTTTATTCGTAAGACAAAAGCTTCTGCACCACAAAACTAACAAATTAATACTCCTTACACACCTCGGTGCGATTTTAATTTTGTAATAAGTAAAACAAATAACATTATTCAAGGTGTGAATAAAATTCAAGCTTTAGAAGCTTCTGCGGTTTTTGATAAGAAAGAACGAGAAGCAACAAATATACCAATAAACATTGATATAACATCTAACAAAGGGAAAGGTTGTATAAATAGTAAGGAGGTGTTAGAGAGAGATGAATAAAACTAAAGAAGTAATTAATGCCCAGGAAGAAAATGACGAAAAAAAACAAAACAATAACACTAAACGTGTCAATAAAAATACACCTATCGATTACATTATAAAAGAAAAGAAAGAAATTGTTAGTATTGAAATGCTTGTTCAACAAAAACAAATTAGAACTTTATTGAAAAAAATCTAGAAGATAATAATATCGCAAAACTTAACACAAAAAATAGTAATAGTTTTATTTCGCTTACTAGTATTAATAATTTTTTAACGAAAAAAGTTTTTCTCAAATAAAAAAATTTTTCTGCGCACTTAAGAAAAAAAATTATTCCCAAAAGACACAAGTAAAAATTTTACTCTTCCCCCTCTTCTTACTTCAAAAAAACAAAAAAAACGACAGAGACCAAGAAAAAAGAATTTTCATTAAAGATTTATTAATTGGAAAACTGCATTACAAAAACTTCTTCGATTATTAAAATAAAAAATAAACTCTTTTAAGAAATCGGGGTTTTAGGGTCTTTATTCTTTTTTGTTTTTTTATTTCTAGCTTTAATTCGCTGTAGTACGTTTCAATATCTTGGTTATTTACATCTGTTTCACGATTTTTCGTATTTATGACATACAGTATGATAAATAAAATCGATTGAGTTTTAAATCTTGATAGGCGTCGTGTTTATCGGTGTATATTGTTGATTCTGTTACAACTTAAGAAACGATTATGAGGACTATCGTATTTTGACTTTTATATGGATTACTACTACTGCGAATCTATTTCCATAGAGCTACTGACCTCTACGATACATAGAAAATTAGTTCTATTTTGAGAAATTCGTCTTCGATGGCTTTTACACCTATAATCAGGCATAGTTTCATTAATTTGAACTATTTTTTATTGACGCACAAATTTTTATTCGAAAAGTCTTGTACATAAATCCTTGAACACAGTTTTTTAAAGACTTTTAAAACCGAGGGTTTAGTTAAGTTTACGCTTAACATTATCGAACATCGGTGTTGTCGACAACTATATCTAATCACGAGTTTTAAAACTTGTTTAAAGCTGCAGCTAATGCCTTTAAAGAACGTACCTCGTCTTAAAAAACATATATTTTAAACTTTTTACATATACGAGTTGCACACTTTTAAGCATGCCTATTCTTACTTTTATTATATTTATTTATAGACAAATGTAAACCACAAACTTCACAAAGTTCTTTCTTTTTTAACTACAAGTTATCTTGTTAGAAACGAAATTAACGCATATTTTCTTAAATTCGACAAACTCTCTTCTAGTTGTTTCATATTAAACGTGTTCGTGGGTTAAAATTACTACCAATTTTGATTATAATTTTTACACACTTTTTTTAATTAGTTGTTAAATATATATTATATTAATGTTTATATTTAAAAATAATTTTATTTAAGTTTTACTTAAATGATAATAAACAATTTTTTAATAAAATTTATTAAGTAAAAAATCTCTTCCTTCTAGGATTGGGAGGAAGAAAAAAAATTTTTTACTTGATCCGAAGTCTCAGACACGAATGACACTTTTTTGACAGACATTAATAAGGTTTCAGATTAAAAAAAATATTCAATGTTGTGACTTTAATATTAGTATAGATAATGAAGTTAATAGTCTTGGCTATTGTAAATGTGATACAAGTTCGATGCTTTCAATAGACTCAGATAGTACTTCTTATAGTAATAAAAGCAGCTTAACAGACAACACTATCTTTATTATTTTAAATAAAAGTTTTGACAAACTATCTGATATAACTAAAGTGGAAGAGAAACATAAAATAAATTAAGAAATAAAAATGAAAACGTGCAATACTTAATAAATTAAAAAGAAGCCGCTTAAAACAAAACAAAAACACTTCGGTGTATCTCAGTAACTACTAATGTTTGTGTAATTTCAATTGAAAAATTGTTAATTTTAACAGAAGCGAAGATTCTGACAAAGATAGACACGTAAAACAGAAAGACAATAATAAAATAAAACTAGAAGTTGTAGCTGCAAACCCAAAAACTACTTCTGAGTTAGCAGAGAATGTAAAGATAAATAACATTAGTTTGTCTAATATAACAACTGAAACAAACATTTCGCGAAAAACAAGTGTTTTTATATCAGCAAGCGGCTATATTTCAGACAAAACAAATAAAATTAAAGCAAAGAAAACACATAAATATAAACGAAATATATTAATAATTTCAGCTTTAGTGTTGAGAAAAGATCGCAAAAAGCAGCTAAGGAGAGAAAGAAAATAAAATAAATGTTTTGTAGAGCATGTTAGTTTCTATTAAATAAGCATCAGTAAAAAAATAATAAAAAGTTTATGTAAATGTCGAGAAATTTTTATTTTATAATACTAGTGGCTTTTTTTTTTAATCAGTAAAGTTTTTATTTTTTACAATTATTTACGAAGCTTTTCGATTTACATAGTTGTAAAATATAAAAAAGCGTTACTTCTCTCGCATTTCAACATTTAAAACTTATAGAAAAAGCGTTTGTTTATGCCTATTCACAGTGCTTAAATTTTAATTAAGAAAAACTATTAAATAAAAAAAAATTCAAACAAAAACCAACTAAAAAGCAAACATAAGCTTTTTAATTAATAATTGATATATAACTTGTTCTCCTATAGTTCGCTGTTGCTGAATTGGTCGAAAACCTTTGTCTAAACGCTTTTTATCGTTTTTTTAATTGTTTGTTTTTAATAGTTTCGTCAATTCGTTCGTTTTCGATAACATAAGCGAAACTAATACGAATGTGAACGTCGGTTTAAAAAAAATAAAATGAAAGGTTACTAGATAATGTCTATATTTTTACTTGGTTAAATTATAGTTTAGCCTTAGTTAATTATGATTATAGTGATGATATGTATAAAAGCGTAAAGTTGAGTTAATTATTGAATATTAACTTCAATATTTTTTTATATAATAATACTGTTCCAAGTGGTTCTTAAAAAAAAGATTTAAGTTTAATAATTTAATAAAAAACAATGTTTTTTTAATATATAGAATAATAATATGTATACATAAATTTTATGAAAATGACAAAAAATTAAAATTTTTTTGCTTTTGTGCTTAAAACCCAAGCTTTTAAAAAAGCAGAAACATTTTCTCATTTTTTTAGTCAAAAAAATTTTGTTCTTCGATATATATTTAGTTTTTTATTTATCAAACGTTTTTAAAAAGCAATTAATTGTTGAATTTGAGACATTACAACTTTATTCAAAAACTTTATGATATGTTTATTCAAATTATTTAAGTAATAATCATTTATTAAATATTTTGTTTTAATCTATAGATCGAATGTGTACCTTTAAAAATACACATTTAAAATCGTTTTTTTGGCAAAATGTATCTTTAAAGATACACATTTAAAAACATTTTTTGGCAAAATGTAGCTTTAATGATACACATTTTAAAACATTTTTTGGCAAAGTGTAGCTTTAATAATACACATTTTAAAACATTTTTTGGCAAAATGTAGCTTTAAAAATACACATTTTAAAACATTCTTTAGCAAAATGTAGCTTTGAAGATTTTCGATGAAAATCATTTTTTTAGAAAAAGTTTTCTAAAGCGAAGAGTAAATTCGAAATTACAATAATATCTTTTTGAACCAGAAAAATTATTTATATAGCATATTATTCTATTAAAGCTAGATAATAAAAATCAAACTTAAAGAATATATAGACATCTTATATTACAAAGCAAAGCAAAAGGTATACAAGTGAGTATACAAATCACAGAGAAATCTGAATTTTTAGAAATATAACTCATTGTACAAAAAATTATAAACAAACTAACTAAAATAAATAATTCAATTAAAAAAAATACTTTTCTATTTTTTTATAAACTGCTTAATTTATCTCATTTCATAGATAGTTTTGAATCTACGCAATTTACAAATTAAATAAATTTGCTGAACGATAAGAAAATAATAAACAAAAAATTAAAAGATATGAGAATAAAAAAACAACAAAAGAAAAGTTACATAAATAATTAGAAAACCGAGAATCTACTGGAAATCGTTTAGAAACCATTTATTTCGATAATGTTTTAGCTCTGTCTATCTTTTCAGAAAACTAAGATTGTAAAATGTTCGATTATTACTTTTCACATGATATTATAATATATATTGAGGTTAACTAATAAAAAAACAATTCGCGTCGATTTGCTTTTTTTTGTTACAGAGACTGAACTTAGAATTTATTTTATAATTATTATATTCATAGGATTAAAGAGGGTATTAATTTATAAATCTTATTGGGCAGCAGATTTACGTCTTTTATTTTGTAAAATTATTTTCAAAGCTATGTCCCTAAAAAGATTTTACAAGATTACTGTCAATTTTACATTTATATCAAAGTTCGATTATGTTAAAAGTCGAAAAATCGTCAACAAACTAAAAATATTAAATTGTTTAAACAAAAAATTTACAGCAGCTTATTCGGCTAATGAATGTTTATCGATAGATGATTTCACAATACTTTTTAAAAGAAAAGTGACATTTAAAGTATATAACCCCAATAAATTTGCAAAACATAAAATAAATGTTTATATGTGAAGTAATTTTACAACCGATTACATATATAAATTAAAAATATGTTCTAAGCGTTTAACGTTAGTTTAAACTGTACCAGGTATTTTAACTGGTTTGAAGAATAAAAATTTTATGAATAATTTTTATAACTTTTTTGAACTATGTAAAAGATTATTAGAATTAAAGTCCAATGTCTGTGGTATCTTAAAAGTAAATAGAGATTGGCTCACAGATGCTAAAAATCATTAAAAAAAACAATAAAAATAAACGAAACCCTGGTCTTTAAAAAACAACTAATAAACGTCTTCGTTTATAAAGACAAAAAAAGCAAGCCTGATGTGTTCATTATCACTACCTATCATAATAAAAACGTTTTGAGTAATTTTAAAAATTTTTTTTTATTGAAAAAAAAGAGAGAGCTGACGAAAACTACATTTAAAAGCTCAGGTGTCGAATATAAGAAATTGATATTAAAACTGCTGTGTGTATTAGAAATTACAATAAAAATATAGGTAGTGTTTATTTGAGTAATTAAATAATAAAAAAATATAACACGTCTCGCAAATCAAAAAGATGGGTTTATAAATTGTCGATTTTTATTTTCGAGTGCTGCTTAAATAACTCTTATAGATGTTTGTTTTTTGATATTTTAAAAACCACCACACATTTCGAATTTAAAGAAAAAATAGTAAAAAATTTAATGAAATATAGCGAAGCCGATTTACCGAAAATTAAGAAAAACTTAGTTAATTTTAAAAAACATTTAATTGTTAAACTCGAAACAAGAAAAAGATGTTTTTTTAAAAAAAGTACTCAGAAAAAATTAAAGACACTCCATTAACATCTTGAATTTGTGAGGACTGTAAAGAAGCCTTTTGTTTTTTAGATTGCTTTCATTTTAATAATAACAACATATATGTGGAGAAAGTAAATGACGCATCAGCAGATAATTACGATCTAGTCAATTACACTGTTTGTCACATCATTTTGACAATTCGCCAATTGATTTTGACAACTCGTCAATTGGTTTTGACAACAATAAATAAAAATTTAAAAAAGATATATTTGATTAAAATCAAAGAACTTATTTATGTATTCAAAAAAATTAAAAAAAATAAATAGAAGATATTAAATTTACTTATCAACTATTTCTTCTTCTCTTATGCATCGTGGCAAAAAACTGAGCATATGTCGATAATAGTTTCTTCAGTCCTCTGCAGAGATTAAAGTTGCAGCATTTTCGATATTGTTGAATAATTGTTGTGCGTTTTCTGATCTTAAACTTCGAGTGATTTGCTTCTATTTAAAAAAGATATTCTCGATTGAATTCAAGGAATGAGAATAAGGTGTCAAATATAGCACATAATGCCTTGCGGACTCGATAGTTTGCTTTATTATTTTGCATTTATAAAAAGGGACATTGTCCATTACAAAAACAGCTCTTAAAATATCTAAAATTGACATTTTCTCAATTAAAAAAAGAATATAATTTGTAAAACTATCTGTGTTGTATGCCCTCGTCTGGGATGAATAATTAAAAAATTTATCTTTGTTTATTGAACAGCAAACTAAAATGTTCCTTGATCATAGTGCTGATACATTGTGAACTGCGCGTGTTTCAACAAGTGACCTATTCTCTCCTTATTTTCACAGACACGTTAAATTCAACCTCGTCTACAAAATATATTTTGGAATCATCTAAAGTTGATAACTTGTTCATGAATTCGTTTGAATAAATGGCTCTCGCTTCAACAACTTGCGCACAGTTTTTTCTTTCTGGTATTATGTGAACTCTTTTCATCGTATATCCAAATGTTTTTATACATCTTTTAATTGTGCTTTGACTCACAATTTTTTTTATTTCGGTCTCACACTTTAATTTGAATTGTTTTAAACTGATACTTCAGTTTTCATCAACCCAAATTAATAATTCTTATTTTGTCTTCTTCATTTAAACTTTTTTTCCTATTACTTTACTTTAATTTTTTTTCAGTCGGTTCATTATTATTATATTTTTTAATGATTGCTATGATACTGGTTCTTTTGATCTCTAGAATGTTTGATATTTTTCGCGCATTGTAACTATTTATGTAAACTTGTATAATTCTGGCTTGATCTTCGTTAGTTATCTTTTGGTTTGCCATAAATAAATAATTTTTATAAAAAATTTTGTCAAAATTAATTGACGAATTGTCAAAATCAATTAGCGAATTGTCAAAATGACGTGACAAACAGTGTAAATATTCTAAAGTTTTTTATTCGAATATGTTTATTTTATATCTGTATATCTTTCTAATTTATATATTGCTATTATTATTTTGTTTTTTTTAATCAATTAAATTATATTAAAATGCGATTATTGGGTTTTAAATATATACAGTATGCGAAAAAAAAACCGATCAGTAGCTTTTTTCGCTGTTTAGGCTAAATAAAAAAGATAAAATAAAGGAGTTCTTAATTAGTTGTTAGCTTTAATAAAAAACTGAACTATAAGTCAAAAAAGTTTTTTCAAGATGTCTATGTTTCTTGGTGTTTAGAGAACATTATTGTTTGAGAGTTGGAAAAAAAAACCGATCACTTAAATAAACAAAGTTTTTGACTATCTTTTTTTTGAAATACTATTTAGTACGCGCATTAATATTAAAACATAAAAACACTCATGGTTACAATGCAAGAAAA